>SSNS01000691.1:60343-78652 GCA_006937985.1 Aphyosemion australe | reverse complement strand
TAGAAAAACCGTAAAAGATATCAAGAAGCTGAAAAAATTTGAAATAGTTGAACTTCTTTTGAGTTTGTTAAAAGTTGAATGAAGTCTCTAGGTTGAAGTTAACCCTGGCAAGTAAGAGGTCAAAAAGATGAACGATTTTGTGCAAAATTGAGCGATTTTAAGCATTTTCCATTCATTTCAATGGGCTGAAAAATCGCAGAAAAAGCTGAATTAATCGGAAACGGTTGAAGATATCAATACCAAGAGATATAGCCGGAAAGAGCTGAACGAGCTGAACGGTTTGATACCAAACTTGCTGAAATAGCTGAAAAACTGTAGGAGGAGATACAGTTCAAAAAACGTACGGAATCTGAAAAATGGAGGAGGAGCAACTCAATACTTTGAATGCTTTACCAAGCATTCAAACTAATTACCAATCTGTCATTTTTCGTCGAATCAACTTGAAATTTGGGACATATGATCTATAAATGACGGTAAGTAATTGTTATGAAGAAAATTGCAAAAATATTGAAAATTGCACAAATGACGCAATGTCCAAATCAGTGTGCTATCTAGTACATGATCTAATTGATGATATCTCTACCATTTTTCAAGATTAAATGATGACTCTGGATTCTCATAAAGAATGAGCTGTAAGCCATATGTATACAATTTTGTACTGATTCATGAATAGGGGGCGCTAGAGGAACAAAAAGTTTATTTCAGCATATTTCACAGATGTTCATTACCGCACCCATAATCCATATTTAAAATTATTTAAAAGTGGGCGTGGCTTATAAGCTTAAGGTTTGCCCTTCTACTCGTGAAAAATATATATTCTGTCCCGAAAATTGCAGTTCATATGCGTAATAGTGTCATCTACAACCACAGAATTTTTTTTGTTTGTCCAATAGGTGGCGCTGTTGTACCCCAAAAATTTTTGGGGCAATTTTCTCCCCATTTTTCAGTCTAGAAACAAATTCTCTTATCCTGTATGTTCTTTGAGTCATTCAAATTTAGATGAATATTTTGAAAAAAGTTTTACAGTTATGCAAATTAGTAGAAAATTGCATAATGTGTAAAACACTTTCGTTAACTCGTCCCAGCCGTCAAACACAATCAGATCTAAACTTTGCCTGACAAGAGGGGAACAGCGGCTGACCAAATGATGTGAACGTTTTTTTTTTTGATATTTTAATTATTTTATGAAATATGACTTTTCAAAATAAAATGTTTTAAATAAAAAAGGATTTTAGTGTATCTTCAAAACATGTTGACATTTTTCAAAGCTATAGATACCAATATTACCTAAGGTCAATTTAAGTGTATATGTTGATTTTCAGTGTGGTCCAACAGTAGGGGGCGCTATAAACAGGAAGAATTTATACTGTCAAAATGGCTGAATAAATCTGCATGAAACTTTATGGATGTCTTCATTATACAGCCTTAAGACAATGATATCAATATGGTAATGATTGGTCAAAGTGGGTGTGGTCTAAAATTTCAAAATTTGAAAATTTCCTAAAAATCATTAATTGCATGTAGGAGGCTATGGTTGTCAGGTTGTAATGAGATTATATAACGAAAATCGCAGCTCCATGAAGACGTTTTCTCTTTCTATTTACGAAAGTGTTTTTTTAGCCTAGCAGTTGTAGCAAGAATTCCATTATGCCTAACCTCTTGAAATTTGGCACACAGTGGTTTATGAACTGTGTAAAAAGTTGTCCTGATTTGAGCATTACGACTAATTTTTATTGAAAGCCACATATACAAGTAGTATTACTGTCAGAAGGATTAGGTGACTGGTGGGAGTTGAGCTGTAGCGTGAGTGGCTAACCCAGATGCGGAAGTAACAAGTGTTGGGGGGCAGCCGACACGCGATTTAATCTAGGAACACCCGAGCGTAATCCGAAGGGAAACGGGAACGCTGTAATGTTCCAGAGAAAGAGAAAAGACTTACTCGTTGGCTGCAAGTATCTGGATGGAGCTGGTCGGCTCGAAACTCTGATCATGGATACGAAGAAACGATGACTGAGTGAAGTGAAGGGGAGTCGACTTCCGTATATAGTTGCGGCCTGTGACGTAGGGGGAGAACGATGGGAATCCCGGCGAGGGGCTGCTGGGAGTTGCAGTCCGAGGTGGATGCCGGTTGGCTGGAGGAGAATGATCTGGAGGTTGAGACTCTGACAGGTCTGACAGGACCCCCCCGTCTAGGGACAGCCCCAGAAGTCCCAGGGCGGCCTCGGTGGTCCCAGAAGTCAGAGATAAGAGAAGGGTCCAGGATTACACGAGTCGGCTCCCAAGAGCGTTCCTCAGGGCCGTAATCAGCCCAGTCGACCAGGTACTGCCAGCCCCGACCCCGGCGACGAGCATCCAGGATGCGCCGAACGTTGTAGATGGGGAGGCGGAGGCGCCGGAGCGGGAGGTGGCGAAAGGGGAGAGACCACATAAGGCTTGAGCATGGACGTGTGAAAGGTGGGATGGATCTGGAGGCCAGCGGGGAGCCGCAGGCGATAGCAGGCAGGGTTGATGACACGGTCAACAGTGTAGGGCCCGAGGAACCGGGGAGAGAGTTTCCTGGACTCGGAACGAAGACGCAGGCCGGCCGTGGAGACCCAGACCCTGTCCCCGGGCTTGTACGAGGGACCTGGCTGGTGGCGACGTTGGTGTTGGTGGGCATAGAGGGCGTTGGCCTGGGTGATGGAAGACCACGCCTTGATCCAGGCATTTTTGCACCGCCTCACCATCGACTGCACGGCGGGGACAGTGACCTCCGGTTCCTGGTGGGCAAATAGTGGAGGTTGGTAGCCGTAGCAGACCTCGAAAGGGCACATGTGTGTGGCCGGGGAGGTGTGGAGATTATGAGACAACTCCGCCCAGAGGAGGTATTTAGGACATTAAGATGGCTGAGTGGAAAGGAAGCACCGGAGGTACCAGCCCAGCTGTTGGTTGGCCCTCTCGGTCTGTCCGTTTGTCTGGGGGTGATAGCCCAAAGAAAGGCTGACCGTGGCTCCGATAAGCTGACAGAAGGCCCTCCAGAACCGTGCAGTAAACTGCGGTCCTCGGTCAGAAACCACGTCAACCGGGAAGCCATGGAGGCGCACTACGTGCTCCAAGAACAGTTCCGCAGTGCGTCGAGCTGAAGGGAGACCAGGAAGGGTGATGAAGTGGACTGCCTTAGAGAAACGATCCGTGATGGTGAGGACAGTGTTGAGATCGTTGACGGCTGGGAGTCCCGTGATAAAATCCAGGCCCACGTGGGACCAAGGACGATTGGGAACAGGTAAGGATCTGAGGACCCCGGCAGGGAGCTGATTGGAGGCCTTGGAGCTGGCGCAGATGTCACAGGCGCCGGTGTACTCTTTAACATCCTTTGCCATCCTGGGCCACCAGAGGGCTCGTTGAAGAAGCTTCAGGGTCCGGGAGAATCCAGCATGGCCTGAGAGTTGGGAGGAATGAGCCCAAGAGAGGGCTTCTTGGCGACAGGCTGATGGCACATAGAGACAGTTGGGTGGCGTCTCGGGAGGGGCTGGTTCGTCCCGAAGGGCGCTCTGGATTGACTCCTCCAAGGGCCACCTCAAGGGGGCCAGGAACCTGTGCTCAGGCAGGATAGGTGTGGGTTCGGACGTAGGGACTGAGTGGGAGAACTCGCGTGAGAGGGCATCTGATTCTTGACTCCGGGGCGGTAGGCTAGGTGAAAGTCATATGGTTCGAAGAAGAGGGCCCAGCGGGCCTGACGAGGGTTGAGTTGCTTGGCTGATTGAATGTGGATGAGGTTCTGGTGATTGGTCCAGATGTTGAACGGCTCGGGGGTACCCAGAAGCCACTGCCTCCACTCCTCCAAAGCCCACTTGATGGCCAACAACTCCCGGTCGCCTATGCCATACTTCTGCTGAGTGGTGGAGAATTTGCGGGAGAAGTAGGCGCAGGGATGGAGCCTGTTCTCTGGTCCGTACTGGGAGAGGACCGCTCCTGCACCGACGTCAGAGGCGTCCACCTCGACCACAAAGGGGGAGCGGTGGTGTCCGGATGGCAGAGGATGGGAGCACTTGGTGGTGGAAGGCTTGGATGGCCGCAGGGGTCAGGCGGAATGGCTGGGCTGGAGTGGTAGGTCGGGTGAGAGAGGTGAGAGGTGCAACCACCGTGCTGAAGCCTCTGATGAAGCGGCGATAAATGTTACAGAAACCCAGAAAACTCTGAAATTGTTTCAGGCTAGTCGGGAGGGGCCAGTCCACGACTGCCTGCACTTTCAGAGGATCCATGTGTATGCCCTGGTCTGAAATTGTTTCAGGCTAGTCGGGAGGGGCCAGTCCACGACTGCCTGCACTTTCAGAGGATCCATGTGTATGCCCTGGTCTGAAATCACGAAGCCCAGGAAGGAGATGGTACGCTGGTGGAAGAAGCATTTCTCTGGTTTACAGAAAAGGTCATTTTCCAGGAGCCGGGTGAGGACAGCCCGGACGTGATGGACGTGCTTCGCTTCGGTTTTGGAGTAGATCAGAATATCATCGAGATAGGCGAACACCCACCGGCCGAGCATGTCACGAAGGACGTCATTGATGAGACGTTGGAACACAGCAGGGCTATTACAGAGCCCGAAGGGCATAACCTGGTACTCCCAGTGACCGGTGGGTGTGATGAAAGCTGTTTTCCACTCATCCCCTGCTTTAATACGGACCAGGTTGTAGGTGCTGCTGAGATCCAGCTTGGTGAAGATCAGCGCTTGGGATATGGAGTCCAGTGCGGTCGTGAGTAGTGGCAGGGGGTGACGGTCCCGGATGGTTATCTTGTTTAGTCCCCTGTAGTCTATGCATGGACGGAGGCCTCCCTCCTTCTTCTTCACAAAGAAGAACCCGGCAGCCCCCGGAGAGGAGGAGGGGCGGATGAAGCCTTGCTGGAGGGCTTCGTTGATGTACTCATCCATGGCTCGTGTCTCAGAGGGAGATAGAGAAAAAAGACGCCCCCTGGGGGGGTAGTCCCAGGTTGTAGACGTATCTCCATGTCATATGGGCGGTGCGGCGGCAGCACAGCGGCACGCCATTTGTCAAAGACGGCGACGAGGTCCCGATAAGGCGGTGGCAGATCTGGAGGCGAAGCTCTGGGTTCCTCGGCTGGACTGACCACCGGAACAGGTGGTGGAGAGAAGTGGGCGTGACAGGAGGTCCCCCAGCCAAATAGGCGGTTCTGGGACCAGGAGATTTGTGGGTCGTGAAGGCGGAGCAAAGGAAACCCCAGGATTAATGGAGAAGAGGGTGCGGAAATGACCAGGAAGTGAAGGGTCTCATGGTGGCCCTGGGTAGTCATTTGGAGTAGTTGGGTTCGGTGTTGGACGGGGAAGGGCTGGAGGGGCCGTCCGTCCACTGAGGTCACAGGGATGACACGCTCCAGGCGTATCAGAGGGATCCGTAGGCAGGAAGCCAGGTCCCGGTCAATGAAGTTGTTGCCTGCCCCCGAGTCCACCAAGGCTTCGAGTTTGACAGCGTCTTCACTGTGTAGGAGGGTTACAGGAAGGAGGAGTCGGTTGGTGGGGAGGGACGGCAACCCCGACTGAGCTTCCCCAACGCTCACCGGGTGCTGGCATTTCCCGGCCTCTGTGGACAATCTGAGAGGCGATGATCGGGAGCGCCGCAGTAGGCACAAAGTCCCTCTCGCCACCTTCTCTGTCTCTCCTCAGGTGGAAGGTGACCCAGCTGCATAGGCTCCTCCCTGGGGGTAGTTGGTGAGTTCCCTTGAGGTAGAGCGGTTGGCCGCGGGGGGGCGGAGAGTGTATTGGGTCTGAGAGGACGAGCAGAAAGGCGGGGACGGGTCAGAACCCGCTGGTCAATGTGCAGGGCGTGGTCCACAACTTCATCCAGGGTCTGGGGCAACTCGCGTGACGTCATCTCATCACGGATGTACAGGGCGAGACCTTCTAGGAACACAGCCCTGAGGGCGGCGTCCTCCCACTGGATATTGGCTGCCACGGTCCGGAACTCAGAGACAAACGCACATATGGACCTGTCCCATTGTCGGAGCTTCAGGAGGCGGGCCTCGGCTGCTACCTCGCTGCTTGGGGGGACGAAGGTCTTTCGGAGCTCCGCAACGTAAGCAGAGTAATCATTACAGACTGGAGACTTAGCGTTGCAGAGGGCGGCGCCCCATTCCGCAGCTCCGCCAGAGAGAAGAGAGGTGAGGAGAGCCACACGAGAGCGGGCCGTGGGGTATTTTCCTGGTTGACATTCAAAAAGCATGTCCAAAGTGGCCAAAAGGCCGTCCGGGCTCCCATCGGAACCATTCCACTTGTCCGGAAGACTGATGTGATGTTCTTCAAGGACCGGAGTCTGAATGCGCTGTTGGAGCGCGTTGAGTGCAGTGGACAGCTGGAACGTGACGTCAGACAGCGAATTAACTTTGGTGTTAAGTCTGTCCACCAGAGTGCGAAGCTGTATAACCTCGGCCTTCATCTGCTCGAACTCCGCAGGGTTGATCTGCGACTCAGTCATCCTGTCAGAAGGATTAGGTGACTGGTAGGAGTTGAGCTGTAGCGTGAGTGGCTAACCCAGACGCGGAAGTAACGAGCATTGGGAGGCAGCCAACACGCGATTTAATCTAGGAACACCCGAGCGTAACCCGAAGGGAAACGGGAACGCTGTGATGTTCCAGAGAAAGAGAAAAGACTTACTCGTTGGCTGCGAGTATCTGGATGGAGCTGGTCGGCTCGAAACTCTGATCATGAATACAAAGAAACAATGACTGAGTGAAGTGAAGGGGAGTCGACTTCCATATATAGTTGCGGTCCGTGACATAGGTGGGGAACGATGGGAATCCCGGCGAGGGGCTGCTGGGAGATGCAGTCCGAGGTGGATGCCGGTTGGCTGGAGGAGGATGATCTGGAGGTTGAGACTCTGACAGGTCTGACAATTATATTTTGAGAAACATTTTACATTTTTGATCCTCATAAAAATATAGGCAGATGTCACACATCTTAAGGGTCATGTAGGAATATTTTGAGATTTTTGTAAGAAAGCTTAGATTTTTAATGAATTTTTAAATTTTTTTTCAGTTTTTAAATATTGTAAAAATAAAAATAAATTTTAGTAGTGAGTTCTTTAGGTGTAGAGTAAATATAAAGCATATATAACATTCCACATGTACCAATGGTGATCTGATAATTTTCTACTAATTTTATAATATAACATTTTTTTATGAATATTTAAATTTTCAGTGTGATCGCTAAATTGACATTTATCAAATTTTCTTAAGAAAAGCTTTGAATCTACTGATATAAAAACAAAAGCATTTTATTCCAGGTGTCGACATTGCCATGTGAGAAGATTTTGGAAATTTTGGGATGATTTTTTAGGATTTTTTAAATCAATAAATAAATAAATTCAATAAGTCATAAAGTTAGTCATATTTTTTTTGGAAAAAAAAACATTGAATTTAGGAACATTATAAAATGTTCACATTATTCCCAATATATTCATGATGATCATTAAATTGTTTGGTAATTTTTTGATCAAGTATGGATTTTATAATAATTTTTTTGTTTTAGTCATTGTAATTTGAAATCGCAATATATTTTTTTACTAAAAAAAAAAAATTAAGACACAAGAAAATTACAAAATATGATTTTACGCAACCTCATGATGATTCAAGAATATTTTGGAAATTTGTTGATAAAGAATTAATTTTTTATGAATTTATAAACATTGTCTGTAATTATTGAAATGGAATTTAAAATTTTATTGTAAAAAAGATAAACATTCTAGGGTCATTAAAATTAAAGGATCTTATTCCAGATGTAAACATAAACATCCCAAGTTTTTCAGGTAATTTTCTGATAAGTTATAGATTTTTTATGAATTTATTTATTAGTATAAATATGTTTTTTGTTGTAGTTTTCAATTAAAACTGCTTGAGTTTCAGAAACTAAAACCTTATTTAACAAGTAACATTGCAGTCAATAAGAAAAATTGCACCGAAGGCCAGACAAAAAAAAATCATATACCCCAATATCTAGGGGGTGCTACGCTGATGCAGTTGGTCCTGGTTTTCTCCTAATGCACGACAATGCCCGGCCTCATGTGGCAAGAGTATGTAGGCAGTACCTGGAGGATGAAGGAATTGAAACAATTGAATGGCCATCACGATTCCCTGACTTAAACCCAATAGAACATCTGTGGGACATTATGTTTCGGTCCATTAGGCGGTGCCAGGTTGCTCCTCAGACTGTACAAGAGCTCAGGGATGCCCTCACACAGATCTGGGAGGAAATTCCACAAGACACCATCCGTTGTCTCATTAGGAGCATGCCCCGACGTTGTCAAGCATGCACACAAGCTCGTGGGGGCCACACAAGATACTGAAAAGCATTTTGAGTTGCAGAAATTAAGTTTCTGAAATAATGGACTAGCCTGCCACATCTTCATTTCACTCTGATTTTAGGGTGTCTACACAATAGGGTATTCTACAGTTGACGTCACCACGCAAAGGCTGCTGGGAAGGGCCATACTAATAAGCCACATTAACAATAGAAAATATACAGTTTCAGAGCGTTTTGACATCGATATGAAGGCATAAATTGGAGGAAATTGTTTTGACAAAAAAAAAAACATACCAGAGAGCTTTTCTTGATGGCGACCCTGCTAATTATCGATCACCAGAACTGAAGCGCTAGCTCTAATGAAAGTGAAAGTAAAAACTAACCCTCGCTAGCAGCGCTGTTGTTTTAAATGCCATTATTCCCATCACGGCTCCAGTTCATTACTCACAGTGCTCAAGTAACATTTTCTCAAGGTAGTTTTTTAACTGTCAGGTTATCATTTGTGTCCCTACTTTTTATATTCCACTCACCTCTGGTCAAAAGACTTTTTCGTGGACGTTTGGGTGGACATGCTGTTTGGCCGAGACGTTCAGCTGGACCGCTGCCTCCTTGTTAACTCGCCTCCGGTAACACCGCTGCCTCTAACTCTCCGTTAACAACGCTGCCTCCACTCTCCGTTAACAACGCTGCGTCCTGCATTAACTCTCCTCCGCTGCTCCTCCTGGATAACCCCACGTCTGAGAGCGTCGTTACGACCGGCGGCTGGTCATTCTCGGATGTGGGACTTTCCCCTCCAGGAAGATGTAAGTAACAAATATACGTGCTTTTCTTGATCTGCTCCACACAGTTAAAATCCGCTCGTCCAACTTAAAAACTACCACCGCTTTGCTTCTTCTGTCTTTAGCTTAGCCCATGTAGCTTTCCAGCTGTTTCACGTGGTGTCGGCCTGAAACTGGCGTCTCCGGGTCTGCAGCGTTATTGACTTTACCGGCTTTGGAAAAGGGATAAAAAGTCCTCTCCAACATCCGATCTGGGCGTCTAGAGTCCGATTAGCACCTCCCCCAGCAGCAGCGTTAAGTTCCTTGCTGTTTGAAAATCTTTAGGAGACGAAAAAATAACTTTAGCTAGATCAGAGCGCCTCAGTCCCATAGGATTCCATACTAAAATGTAGATTGTTTGTATGACCATATTTCCCAGAGTGCTTTGCGGCAATCTATTTTTAGCTACTGTAGAAAGCTCTATTGAGCCCTCTGTAGGCTGAAAACGTTTATTTCCATTAAAAGACTTGGCATCCTATTGTTCCTAAAGGCGGGCGTACACTGTGCGACTTTTTCACTTTTTTGAGCCGATTTTCTCCTCGTGCGAGAATGTACGAGCTCGGGGCGAGTTTTGCGCACACTATAGGCAGGATCATCATCTGAGATCTTCATTGCATGCTGGAGGTGGCACAGGGCAGGTAGAACCACAGAGCAGGATACATAGTTCTCCCCACCAAGCAGCTCAGTGATGTACCTACACACACACACAGAGAGAGAGAGAGAGAGAGAGAGAGAGCATAATAATTAATGACCAATTCATTTGACTCGGATTACATATTTTTTAAATTCTTAATCACATTACATTTAAGGGCAGGTGGTTCTTAGATACAAAGTGACATTTCAAAGAACTCGTATGCCAATTCATGAACACGTTATCTTTGTAGATCATACCTGCATGGCTCCAGCATTTTCTCCAGCATTTATTGGGAGGGCCTGATTGTGCTTCTGCTGAGACAGCGTTGTGTGCAGTGCGTCTCTGTTTCGCCTCACGCGTTTGATCATCTCAAGGGTGGAATTCCACCATGTTGGAACATCTTGCACAAGTTGTTCCTGTTCTTGTCCAAGGGAGGCTTGCTGGGCATTCAGCTCGTCTGAGTTTGCTGGACTGTGTTTGAAATGTCCGACCACTTTACGGCACTTGGCCAGAACACCATCAAAACCACTTTCCCGAAGTGACACTACAATAGCTCTCTGAATAACATGTGCAACGCATGGCAAATGCTCGAATGGCAGTATCCTCCCTGCTGCCACCATATTATGAGCACTGTCTGTTCCAATAGTGCTGGTTTTGTCAGCTATCCCCCACTGATTAGCAACGTCAAGAAACTGCCTGGCACATGCTTCTGCAAATTGGCGCTCCTCTGTTTTCATCACACCTAATGGACAAACAAAGATCAGAATAAGTTCACAAGTAGTAAACAACTAGCCATCATTAAGAAGCAAACATAATGTGGTGGTAATTCATGGTGTTGTGCTAATTAATAAGTAGGCAAATTAAATTATGCGAGTTCTAACCAAGTAATTTCATTGGACAAGAGACATTCCTTGAGTCCTGATATTGGAGTACAACAGCACTGGGACTTTTTACAGACAATATCAGGCGTTCTAATGTTATGTTGTGTTATGTTTGTGTTGCCTGGCAACAGCTTTCTAGTTAGAACTATTTGCGTTGGCGGAGCTAAATAAATGATTGAATAAACTAACAAATTATAATCTTATATTGCTTATTATTGTTAAATAAGAAAATTTGCTCTTAGAACTGTTGTATAAAAGCAGTATCACACAAGAGGGAGTGCTGTTGCGCCGAATATCAGCACTGGTGTGATTATTTACGTATTAATGATATGAATCACACAAATGCTAATATTCGGCGCAGCAGCGCTCCCTCTCGTGTGATATTGGTTAATTATGAAATTTAAAATGACATAGCCTACCTAAAGCAAAGAAATGAAGTTCCCAGCTGGCATCGATGAGGTGTGCAGTAACACCGAGGTAGTTATCATTATTGACAGATGTCCAATGGTCCCCAGTCAGTGCTACACACGTTGCCTCCATCAACTTCTCATCTTTTGCGGCTTTCTCTGCGGCGTGCTGGTCATGTATGCTCCTCACGATTGTTCGCCTCGCAGGTAGTTTGTAGGATGGGTCCTCTAAGGCCGCCTGGAGAACAAGCTCGAGTCCATCATCTTCGACCACGCTGATGGGCCGGCAGCTCGTGGCAATCCACTGAGCAAGGGGATTAGTGAGCTTATCTGATAGAGCTGCACTGGTGGGCTTGCCTCGGTTGCACTCAAACATAGTAGTTTGAGGAAAACTCTACCCCGGCGCTACACTTGGTCCAGCATCTTCCAAATTAGCTAAGGGATGCTTTGCGTTTAGGTGGTACTTGAGACTGGAAGAACTTCTACAGTAAACAAATTCCGTATTGCACAAGGTGCAAACAACTTTACTCTTGTCAAGGTTTCCATTGGGAAGCTTCTTAAAAATACATTTTCCTTGGAGCAAACCCAGCGGCTTCTTAGGTGTATCCATGTCGGCGCGTCACGTTTGAAGGTTCCTCTGGGATTAATGATGTCTGAGTCTTTCGCACCCTCAGGTATACATCCGCACCACGCATCCGCGCCGAGTATACATCCGCGCCAACCAGGTATACATCCGCGCAATGTGAAAGTCATCATAGCTTACTTAGTATAGACCCAGATCCCAACCCAACTTTGAGAATAGATTAACGGCGACATTTTTTATATCGCGCGATAAGAGTCTGGCTTTGCCGCAGCACGTTAACGCCGATAACGGCCCACCCCTAATATATATATATATATATATATATATATATATATATATATATATATAATCAGAAAAATGACACAATGAACCAAGTCACATTAACATCCCATCTCGGTGTTTGTGTTAACTTTTAATTATTATTATTGTTTGTTTGTTAGTTTTTTTACATTTGTTCATTCGCTTTTTTTGCGATGCTTCAATTATAGTCTGATAAAAAAGGCTTTCAGAAACATTTAGAATGTGACCTACAAGTTTTATAAAACTGAACTATCTACTGTTATTATAACGATATATTAATTTAAAAAACCATGGGGCGGCGACGTCAGGAGAGGCGACGTTTGGTAAGACGCGTACAGATGAATGGGTTTAGAACACAGCCTCAACTCACCTGCTTTTACTGACCAAAACTGTTTACTTTTGCTATTAAACATGATGTCAAAGCCAAATACAAAGAAGGTCATGAGACACAGGAGCTCAAAACATGACAGCATTGCTTGGTGTGAAGACCAGACTGCTAAACATGTCACTAGTACTTAGTTTGTCCTTTGCTTTCAACAAAAAAACTTTTCAGATTTCTGCAGCCTTTGAATTGAGACCCACATAACATATTATTTTTCTTGCTGTTACTTTGGTGTCTAGACTTTGCTTCAGATCTCTCAGAGGGCCCCGAGGATGAGATGAAGACTTTCAATGAAGATATCGTCTGTTGTCATGGTATTTTTCAATATAAAAGTAACCTAACGGTGACGCTGACATTTTAAAATGTTTTATACTGTCATCCTGGTAGCATAAAGATCTGTTGTAAAGTCTGTGCTCTTGCTGTAGGAGGCCTGAGTATTCTGGAGACAGAACGGAAGCTAGTCTCAACTGAAGTGTGGACCAAGCTGAGGAAATATTTCCCAAAATCCCCAGAGTTCTCACAGAACCAGGAGCTCTGTCAGCAGTGTCTGGTAAAATCAGCTTGATTGTTTCTGAATAAACCTTACGGCTACTTCACACTGAAAGCATCAGCAGCGCGGAACGGCAGCGGAACGGTTTACTCGCGACAATCGCGGCACTCCAGTGCACACCGGGAGAGTCAGCAGCGAAGCGAATTCACCGCCGCGCTCCTCGCTCGACTCGCGAGATCACAAGATCCCTCGAGTCTTCAAAGGTCAAGGTTTGTTTAATGCCGTCCACCATTAAACCAAAAAGAAGGAAATGACGTTTGATATCGCTGTTTGATGTCATATATAATGTTTTGACTCACCACTGCCAGGATTAAAGCCTTGAAAAACACACCGCTGCACTTCTCGAACGATGCGGCAAGTAATAAGCTGTGAGGTCACACGTATAGACGTAATCTACATAGATATGAAATCGCATTGCTGTAACTTTTATTTTGAAAATTACCGGGCATTTTACACTGAAAGCGAGTGTGATTTCTAGGGATGCAGCGATACCACTTTTTTCCAAACCAATACGATACTGATACTTGGATCTGAGTACTCGCCGATACCGATTACCGATACCGATACTTCTACCACACAAAAAAAGCAATGAATTGGAATACAGGTTTTATTTTCTTCTCTGCTTTCAACCTGAAAAGACGGTGAGTTACATAAATAATAAAATATATTAATAAAGATCACAAAACTAAAATAATAGGTGAAAAATAAACATTTTCTGTGAAATAATTGCACAGTTTTCAAAACAAAATGAACTAATTGGCACCGTCTCCAGCTTTCAAGAACATAACATTGATGAACCTATCCCAGTGTCCACATTTAAATCAAACCAAAACCTATGTCAGTATGCAATAGTGTGGACTCTGAACTAAGCTTTTTTGGGGAACATGAGCAGCAGGTTCTTTTTGATGAAAATAATCATCTCTGCATTTTCAGGTGTGAGCCTGTTTCTGCTTTCATTCACAATGTTTGAAACTAAGCTGAACAGCCTTTCTCTCTCAACACTTGTGCACGGTGCTGAAAGTTATCTGCACACCAGTTTAGCCAGAGTTGGGAACCGCACTTTATTAACCATCCTGTATTGTAGTGGTTTGTCTTCTCGTGGAACTGTGGCCTCCCCAAGATATGTCTCCAACTCTACAAAGGAACCTACAGCTCTGCCCACCGATGCTGATGCCTGCTCATCTGCAATTTCATCAAAAATGCTGTCCTGACCAGTTGTTGGCTGGTCACTGCGTGGTTTTCTGGAAGGTGGTTCATTTAGGTCATCATCCTCCTCCTGCTTGTCCGCTTCTCCAGGTAACCTTAGCAGCTCCAGTTTCAGCATCTCCTTGGCATTTGCAGCACTGGTAGTGTTGGAGAAATAACGATGTTTATACCTAAACAGAGAATGAAAATTGTAGCTGACAATAGGATTGGTTGGTTGCCATTTTTACACAGCCACTCACACAGCCACTCAGTCACTCACTCAGTCACTCACTCAGTCACTCACTCAGTCACTCACACAGTCACTCACACAGTCACTCACTCACTCATACAGACACTCACTCAGTCACTCACACAGTCACTCACTCAGTCACTCACACAGTCACTCACTCAGTCACTCACACAGCCACTCACACAGACACTCACTCAGTCACTCACACAGTCACTCACTCACTCATACAGTCACTCACTCAGTCACTCACACAGTCACTCACTCAGTCACTCACACAGCCACTCACACAGACACTCACTCAGTCACTCACACAGTCACTCACACAGACACTCACTCAGTCACTCACACAGCCACTCACTCAGTCACTCACACAGTCACTCACACAGTCACTCACACAGTCACTCACACAGTCACTCACACAGTCACTCACTCAGTCACTCACACAGTCACTCACACAGACACTCACACAGCCACTCACACAGCCACTCACACAGTCACTCACTCACACAGTCACTCACTCAGTCACTCACTCAGTCACTCACACAGTCACTCACACAGTCACTCACTCATTCATACAGACACTCACTCAGTCACTCACACAGTCACTCACACAGTCACTCACACAGTCACTCACTCACTCATACAGACACTCACTCAGTCACTCACACAGTCACTCACTCAGTCACTCACACAGACACTCACTCACACAGTCACTCACTCACACAGTCACTCACTCAGTCACTCACTCAGTCACTCACACAGTCACTCACACAGCCACTCACTCACTCATACAGACACTCACTCACACAGTCACTCACTCACTCATACAGACACTCACGCAGTCACTCACACAGTCACTCACTCACACAGTCACTCACTCACTCATACAGACACTCACTCAGTCACTCACACAGTCACTCACTCAGTCACTCACACAGTCACTCACTCAGTCACTCACACAGTCACTCACACAGTCACTCACACAGCCACTCACTCACACAGTCACTCACTCACACAGTCACTCACACAGTCACTCACACAGTCACTCACACAGCCACTCACACAGCCACTCAGTCACTCACACAGCCACTCACTCAGTCACTCACACAGTCACTCACTCAGTCACTCACACAGTCACTCACACAGACACTCACACAGCCACTCACACAGACACTCACACAGTCACTCACACAGACACTCACACAGTCACTCACTCAGTCACTCACACAGTCACTCACTCAGTCACTCACTCAGTCACTCACACAGTCACTCACTCAGTCACTCACTCAGTCACTCACACAGTCACTCACTCAGTCACTCACACAGTCACTCACACAGTCACTCACACAGTCACTCACACAGTCACTCACTCAGTCACTCACTCAGTCACTCACACAGTCACTCACTCAGTCACTCACACAGTCACTCACACAGACACTCACACAGTCACTCACTCAGTCACTCACACAGTCACACAGACACTCACTCACACACTCACACAGACACTCACACAGTCACTCACTCAGTCACTCACACAGACACTCACTCAGTCACTCACACAGTCACTCACACAGACACTCACACAGTCACTCACACAGCCACTCACTCAGTCACTCACTGAGTCACTCACACAGCCACTCACACAGTCACTCACTCAGTCACTCACACAGACACTCACACAAACACACAGTCACTCACACAGTCACTCACTCAGTCACTCACACAGTCACTCCACACAGTCACTCACACAGCCACTCACTCAGTCACTCACACAGACACTCACACAGTCACTCACACAGCCACTCACACAGCCACTCACTCAGTCACTCACTCAGTCACTCACACAGTCACTCACACAGTCACTCACTCATTCATACAGCCACTCACTCAGTCACTCACACAGTCACTCACTCAGTCACTCACACAGTCACTCACACAGACACTCACGCAGTCACTCACACAGTCACTCACCACACAGTCACTCACTCACTCATACAGACACTCACTCAGTCACTCACACAGCCACTCACTCAGCCACTCACTCAGTCACTCACACAGACACTCACACAGCCACTCACCCAGCCACTCACCCAGTCACTCACTCACACAGTCACTCACTCAGTCACTCACACAGTCACTCACTCAGTCACTCACACAGTCACTCACACAGTCACTCACACAGTCACTCACACAGTCACTCACTCACACAGACACTCACACAGTCACACACACAGTCACTCACACAGTCACTCACACAGACACTCACTCAGTCACTCACACAGTCACTCACACAGTCACTCACACAGTCACTCACACAGTCACTCACTCAGTCACTCACACAGTCACTCACCAGCCACTCACACAGTCACTCACACAGTCACTCACACAGACACTCACACAGTCACTCACACCGCCACTCACTCAGTCACTCACACAGACACTCACACAGTCACTCACTCAGTCACTCACACAGTCACTCACCCAGTCACTCACCCAGTCACTCACACAGTCACTCACTCACTCATACAGACACTCACTCAGTCACTCACACAGTCACTCACTCAGTCACTCACCCAGCCACTCACACAGTCACTCACTCAGTCACTCACACAGTCACTCACGCAGTCACTCACTCACTCACTCACACAGACACTCACACAGTCACTCACACAGCCACTCACACAGCCACTCACTCAGTCACTCACTCAGTCACTCACACAGCCACTCACACAGCCACTCACTCAGTCACTCACACAGACACTCACTCAGTCACTCACACAGTCACTCACACAGTCACTCACACAGACACTCACACAAACACACAGCCACTCACACAGACACTCACACAAACACACAGCCACTCACAGTCACTCACTCAGTCACTCACACAGACACTCACACAGACACTCACACAAACACACAGCCACTCACACAGACACTCACACAAACACACAGCCACTCACACAGACACTCACACAAACACACAGCCACTCACACAGACACTCACACAGACACACACAGTCACTCACTCACCTAGGATCAAGTAGCGTGGCGATGCTATAGAGTGGGTTTTCCTCCACATCAGTGAACCGCTTCTGGACAGCTGCAGCCAAGGTTCCCTTCATTGCTTTGATCCCGTGGTCCTCATCAGTCTCCCTTGTTAGAAATCTGTGCAGCACAGTGACCGCTGGAATCACGTCTGCGGCCGTGGCATCTGAAGAGCTAACTTTTCGAGTTAACTCCTCGAACGGCGCAAGAACAGAAAGCACCTTTTCCAGCAGTATCCACTGGTGAGCCGTGAGTGAATCAGGAAGTCCATATTCAGACACGAATATTCCCAGAGCCCGTTTCTGCTCAATCAGTGACTGTATCATATAAAAGGTGCTGTTCCAGCGGGTCTGTACGTCTTGCTGGAGCCGCTTCGCAGGCTGGTTGATCTCTAATTGAATGTTCTCGAGACGGGAGTAGGCTAGAGCAGAATGTTTAAAATGACCTACTATTTTGCGTCCGACTGCCACCGCATCAGCAACACTTCTCTGTGACAGAAGGCCCTCCTGAACCACCAGCTGCAGCGTGTGAGCAGTGCAAGGGAGGCTGGGCAGCTCCGCATCACTCATGGCTTTTATCATATTTCTTGCGTTGTCTCGGAGCACTACGTGGACCGACGTCTTCGGTATGTTCCAGGTCTGGAGCATGCTGTCAAAAGCACCTGCGATGGTTTGGCTCGTGTGCGAGCCGCTGAATGGCTTTGCATGTAGTGTCACTTGATGATGAACAAACTTCTCGTCAATCCACTGCGCCGTTAAACTGAGGAGGGACATCGGGCACACACTGCTTGTCCAAATGTCAGTAGTGAAACTTAAGTCTGAAACCATATTCACAAGGTTGCGCACATATATTTTTACCTCCTCAAAAAGTTTTGGCATCATAATGTCCGTGATGTAGGTGCGGCTGGGGATCTCATATCGCGGCTCCAGTGTGCTGAGAAGACGGCGAAATCCTACGTTTTCCACAATAGAGAGTGGCTGGTCATCC
>SSNS01000691.1:15733-58736 GCA_006937985.1 Aphyosemion australe | reverse complement strand
GGAGCAATAAAATGAGTCAGCGCTTCTGTTATTTTAACTGCCCGTGGATTTTCTCTTGCCAGTTTTTCTCGCTTTTCCAAAACCTGAGTTACCGTTGGCTGTTGTGGATTAGCCTTAGCTTTAGCAAACTCGGCGTACTCCGGCTGATGATGGCGTCTCAGATGTTTTATTAAGTTGCTGGTATTGAATGACGTCTCCTTTCCTCCTCTGAACACCTTACCAGTACAAAGTTTGCACTCGGCCTTGCTTCTGTCATCTTCACAGATTTTAAAGTACGTCCACACGGCTGACATGCTGTTTAACCTAGCTAGAGCACCCCCTGGTTTTCTTCATCTGAGGCAGCGCGCCTAAACCCACAGTGTTAATCTTTAGCTCAACAGCTCCCCCTAGTGGTCAATATAGAAAACTACAACAGAAATGACAAGTCACAGTGAAGCCACTTTCAGGCAACTGGTATCGGTACCTGGTATCGGTTAACTTTTTACCAGTATCGGTATCGGCCCGATACAGATACCAGTATCGATATTGGTGCATCCCTAGTGATTTCCTGTCGTCTAGCCCTATGTTAACTGCGGAAATTGAGGCATCCCAGAAGCAGCACGCGGCAAAAATAGAACATAATCCTATCTTTAGCGGCGCGGTGTGGCGCTTCTGGGACGCGTCTGGAAATTGCCGCGTTGCGGCTGGTTTGTGACACCCCCATAGACTATAATGAATTTTATTTGAAGCGGCGACGTTCCGCTGCCATTCCGCGCCGCTGATGCTTTCAGTGTGAAGTAGCCTTTACAGGTGACTGCCAATAGGTGGATAAGATCCAACACCATTACCTCTGCAGGGTTAGGCCTGGTCCTGGAATTATTGACACTTTACAGATAAATTGATTAGTTGTGGACACTCTTTGACCTTAGCTTTAAGGATGCTGATGGAGAAATACAGAGAGGGTCAGAGGGAGCTACATTCTGTCTTTGTAGATTTAGAGAAAGCACATGACAGGGTGCTGAGAAAGGAGCTGTGGTGCATGAGGAGGTCTGGAATGGCAGAGAAGTCTGTTGGAGTGGTGCAGAACATGTATGAGAGCTGTGAGACAGCAGTGAGGTGTACAGAGGAGTTCAAAGTGAAGGTGGAAGTGCATCAAGGGTCGGCTCTAAGCCCTTTCTTGTTTGCTTTGGTGATGGACAGGCTGATAAATGATGCTAGACAGGAGTCTCCATGGACCATGATGTTTGCAGATGACATGGTGATCTGCAGTGAGAGACGGGTGGGTAGAGGAGAAGCTAGAGAGGTGGAGATATGGACTGGAAAGAGGAATGAAGACATAATCCATGTGTGTAAATAAGAAGGGACACAAGTGGACAGGTGATGTCAGGTAGTAGAGGTAAAGACGGTAGAGGACTTTAAGGACTTCGGGTCCACGGTCCAAAGGTACGGAGAGGGTGGAAAAGAGGTGAAGAAGCATGTGAAGCAGGTTGGAATGGGTGTAGAAAAGTGTCAGGTGTGATAAAAGGGTCTCAGGTGTAGAAGACAGTAGTGAGAGCAGCCATGTTGTCTGGTTTAGAGACGGCATCCATGAGGAAAAGAACTGAAGGTTCTCTTTGGGAGTGACGAGGATGGATAGGATCAGAATGAGTCCATCAGAGAGACAGCTCATGTTAGATGTTTTGGAGATAAAGTCAGAGAGGACAGACTGAGATGGTTTGGACATGTGCAGAGGAGAGACAATGATGACATAGGTAGAAGGATGCTGAGGTTGGAGCCACCAGGCAGGAGGCTGAGAGGAAGACCTACAAGGAGATTTATGGATGTGGTGAAAGAGGACATGAAGGTAGTTGATGTGAGGGTAGAGGATGCACAAGACAAGACTAAATGGAGACAGATGATTGGCTGTGGAGACACCTGAAGGGACAAGTTGAAAGAGAGAACAGGGAGAAAGGAACATACATTAGGCAACCCTTTACCTAACAGGATGAGTAGCGTAGGAAAAAGAACAAAGAGGGAAATGGCGCTGCATTTGATGTGGTCCACAGGCTGTACACTGCTCAGGTGTGCTCTAGCATGTGGAATGTCTGGATTTGTTCTGGACCTTTTTATTTGCAGCCTCCCTGTTGTTCACAGACAGCAGGAACACCTGGGTTAGGCTGTGGAACATGTTGGATAGTTTCATTCACTTATGACCTTATTTAGATTAAAAGAGTGAGAAAGTCAGATTACATTTAAGTTTCTTATTCAGAATTGGGTCAAAATCTGTGATATCAGAATTTCAGGTTCACCTAGAACAGGGGTGGGGAATCCTGGTCCTGGAGGGCCGCTATCCCGCAGGTTTTGTGGTTTATCTGCTCAAACACACTTGATTCAGTGCTTGAATCACCTGTGCAGCAACTCATCAAGCTCTGCAGAAGCCTGCTAATCACCTGCTAATTGAAATCAGGTGTGTTGAAGCAGGGTTACAACCAAAACTTGCAGGATACCGGCCCTCCAGGACCAGGGTTCCCCACCCCTGACCTAGAAGGTGTGTGTAGGGTTAGAGTTCATGTGTTTAATGTTTCCTGCTTGTGCCCAGACGTTAGAACAGGAGGAGAAGGACAATGAGGCGGTCAGTAAGATGATGGCTCTCGATCAGAAGAACCAGCTTCTCAATCTCTTCCATGAAAAGAACCGACCAACACTCACAAAGTGGCCCCAGGTAAACACAAGCTAAGTGGTAGCCTTCAGAGCTTTTGACACACAAACATATTTTATGTTGTTTAACCTTGTTTCTCCAGGGCACAGATGTCCTTTACATTGTCCCTCTGTTCTTTGTGGATGAGTGGAAAAAATTTATCAGGTTTGTAAAATAAATAAAATGTTGTCAAACATCATTCAGGCCAGTCTTTGAATGATGTTAACCTGTGAGTAAAATCTCTGCTGAGCCACATCCAGATGTTTTCCTGACTCTGCTGATTTTAGGAGACCCACTAAATCTTCTCCAGTGTCTAACGTGGGCAACACTCTGCTGCTCTGTCCTCACGGGGGCTTCATGTTCACCTACGAGTCTCTGATCAATGGAGAGGCACAACAGTGGGTACCAGTTCATTTATGCATTAGATCTGTTAACCCTTACTGTGCTGTTCAGTGGTTTCCTGTCATAAAACAGTATTACTGGATGTACAGACGTGGACATAATTGTTGGTACCCTTCTGTCAATGAAAGAAAAACCCACAATGGCCACAGAAATAACTTGAATCTGACAAAATTAATGATAAATACAAATTATATGAAATTTAACCAATGAAAGTCAGACTTTGCTTTTCAACCATGATCTAATGGAATTATTTAAAAAGATAAACTCATGGAACAGACCTAGCTTTCTATTGTAGCTTTACAACTTTAACCATTTGTTTTTCAGTCATATTGAAGTTTTCCCCCTGTGAGCTGTAGGTGATTCACTCACAGCTTTTCTACCAGTCAGAGGATTAGATTGAGAATCCGTACTCCTCAGAAAAGGTTTGGAAATATGTGTGGGCTCTTCCTCTCCTTTAGTGAAACTAGCGGGTGTATTTTATCCTGCTGGGATTCCAGCGTTACCATCAGGTTTAGCTTATGTAGATCATACAGTCATGGAACAAGCAACACAGCTAAAGGTTTAGGTTCTCCCACTACATCCCTACACATAAAGTTTCTTCACGTCTGTTTCTTGTTTCATTTCTTCTTCATGACACGTTTGCATGTGAAAGAGAAAAGCTGCTTTATGCTTTGTCCTGCATAGTGTAGCGTTGCTTTGGCCCGACGAGTGGGAGGTGATCAGCAGGCTCTTCATTGTTGACCACTCAATATCCATCCACTGCTTGAAGCAAAGCACATCTAACGGTGGCTCCACAACGTTCACCACCCAGCCTGGTAAGATCTCTGAGCTCCAGCAAATTTCTCCCCTTCTACCATCACATCTGTTGTCTGGACCAGTATAGACACCAGTCCCCTGTCTGAGACCAGTATAGACACCAGTCCCCTGTCTGAGACCAGTATAGACACCAGTCCTTTGTCTGAGACCAGTATATACACCAGTCCCCTGTCTGAGACCAGTATAGACACCAGTCCCCTGTCTGGACCAGTATAGACACCAGTCCCCTGTCTGGACCAGTATAGACACCAGTCCCCTGTCTGGACCAGTGTAGACACCAGTCCCCTGTCTGGACTAGTATAGACAACAGTCCCCTGTCTGGACCAGTGTAGACACCAGTCCCCTGTCTGGACCAGTATAGACACCAGTCCCCTGTCTGAGACCAGTATAGACACCAGTCCCCTGTCTGGACCAGTATAGACACCAGTCCCCTGTCTGGACCAGTATAGACACCAGTCCCCTGTCTGGACCAGTATAGACACCAGTCCCCTGTCTGGACCAGTATAGACACCAGTCCCCTGTCTGAGACCAGTATATACACCAGTCCCCTGTCTGAGACCAGTCTATACACCAGTCCCCTGTCTGAGACCAGTATAGACACCAGTCCCCTGTCTGGACCAGTATAGACACCAGTCCCCTGTCTGAGACCAGTAATTCCAGTGTTGTTTGCCTCTGTGTTTAGAGCTGTGTTGGGAGTGCAGAGAGAGCTTCCTGTTCCAGCAACAGAGGGATCTCAGGGAGTATACCCAGGCTACCATCTACATCCGCAAAGTCCTTGAAGATAAAGGGGTGAGAACCCAAAGCAAACAGCTGTTTCCTATCAGATCCACAGATGTACTGTAGCCAATGACTGTAGAAATTATAGACCAACCCTTCATGACGTCACCAGTAGGTTTATGAAGAGCTGAATTGAAGCCCAATTGAAACCACCACCATGGCTGAGTCTCACGCCTGGACAATACAAAATGGGCAAAGAGGTGGAACTGAGAGCAGGTGCTGTGAGGATGTGGGAAAACTCTGAGCTGATGTAGCTAACGGAGGTTTGCAGGGGCTACAGAAGGGAAGTGCTGAGTTTTAGTACCCAGCCCTACCAACGCATTATATTTCAAGCAGCGTTTTGTTAATGCTTTTTAACCAGCGAATTAAAGTACAGAAAAATAATTTTACTTACCGATAAAAATGGAGCAAAGAAATAAAATGAAGCAGAGACTTCTTGGATGATCTCTTAGTGCATTCAATACCACAGCTTGCCCTCATTGTCCAAATAATTCCATCCGAACACGAACACACAGAGGACACAACTAAAGGTCAGAGAGTCGAAATGGCTGAACATCTATTAACGTGAGGCTGAGGCCCTCCCCGGAGCTAGCCGCTAGCTCTGATGCTCGTGCTAGCTGTCAATCAAATCTAACTAGATAAATTGCATTTCTTGCAGAAATGCGTTTGAATGCTTTATTGCTGAATATGATAGCTGAAACTGCTGAATTGAAGCTAAAACTAAGCTTAATTAGCCTTTCGCCGAGCCCCGCCTCCCTTAGTTACTGTTGCCAACTCCGACAATAAGTGGATCAAATACTACAGCTTCGCAGATTTCCATGATGGAAAGAAGTAGACAGATGCGTGTCAGCGACATTTTTTGGAGCAATTTCTCCTCAATTTCATCCAGATTGAGGCAAAATGGGTTACAGGATGCAGTGGAGGGATATATTAGTGTCGGCTCCGCTGAGCAAAGCGTAGCAGGGAACGAGGAGTTTGGGAGAAGGTCCGGCGTCCGAGGACGCGTGGATCCGAGGAGCGGTGGGCGGCGATGCGGTGTCCCTGTGAGCTGTCAGATGTCAGATGATCTGAGCTGCAGGCAGCTCTAACGGAGAAAAGCTCCCAGCGCTCTGCATCGCTCAGTTTATCATCTCAGCTGAGTCTTTTTATAAAATGTAACTTTTTATGCCCGTGTTTACTTTCATTTTTAGTTCCTGGCCGGAGCTCGGCATTAATTCATCACGTGATCATGACACCACCCGCTGTTGCGCCAAGGCTTAATGTGCGTTTGTAAGACACACGGTTGAGGTAATATTACGTTGATTTGCCGGCACGGTGTGTCTATAAAGGGTCTTTTTGGATAGTCTGGGAGGCGGGGGGGGGGGGGAATATACACTCACAAGTGAAAAAAAATCAAGTTTTTTTATTTGACATAATAATTATAAAACATTAGGGCTAAAGGAGATGGGACACAGTCTTAGCTGCCCCAGATTTGGTCCAGGAAAACAATAATCCCCAGACTGCTATATAATTTTTTTACTTTATAATCACTATACTGTAGATAATTTATTGATGCCCTGTTTAAGCTAAGTTGTAAATGGGGCCCATATAGCATATATATTGATTGTTTCATCTCCTTTGATTCAGTAGATTTTCACAAAAGAATTTTATGATTTTCTTTCCTTAACAGAATGGACACTTAGGGAGCATACAGTCTATTCTACACATTATTTAAATAGAAATACAAGAACATTTTTTTAGCCTATTTGAGTTATCAGACTTCCAACTTAGTATCTTTAAATGTATATTTTGGCCAAATCCACCTGTTAAGATGCAGCAATGTTTTTCCACAGACCTGCAGTGTTGTGAGTTTCATGAGCCCACAGAGTTTAATAACTTAGTTCTGCTCTTGAGTATCAACAGTGATGCTCATAAACCTTTAGATGGACTTAAACTGTTATGCTGTTGGTTTAAAAAGCAGGAATGTGATCCGTTATTAGGAACCAGGCAGCAGAGAACGTAATTGACTTTAAAACATTCGTCTTAACTGTGTTAAAAAACGTCAATTATTTCATTTATCTGCCCAAAGTCGTGGCTTTTTCACTGATAAGAAACTTGTTAATAACGCAAATATATTTTAATTTAGCCTCGGCGCTCTTATTTCTAATCATTTACTTCCTTAACGAGCGGCTGAGCGCTGCGCGCTCCCACTGCAGGAAAGTGCAGAGCAGAGCTGAGTGAAGTTAGCTTCCCACCCACGAATGGTTAGTGCTACGTTTGTGCTGGAAGCTGCTGAAGATGGTTTGCTGAGCAGCATGCGCGCTGCCGCTGGAACACAGACAGCAGCAGCGGTTAGGCAGAAATTTGCAGTGTTGTCCGGGTGGAAATCGGGAGAAATTCGGGAGAATAGTGGCGGCGGGAGATTTTCGGGAGGGGGCGCTGAAAATCGGGAGTCTCCCGGAAAATTCGGGAGGGTTGGCAAGTATGGTTCTGGGCCTGGTTCTAATCTAGCCCTGGTTCTGATCCATATGCTGGTTCTGGTCTGGACCTGGTTCTGGTGTTGGTTCTGATCCTGGTTCTGATGCTGGTTTGCTGAAACAAGCAGACAGGCTGATAGAGAAGCCACAAATCTCCAGTAGGATTGTACTTAAAATAGCTTTTTCGTATATCCGCTCTCAGACAGTCTAAATAGCGGGAAAGTCTGAACCAATCAGAAAGCTCCATTATCACACCACTGCTCTGCTGCTGTTAGATGCAGCAGGCAGGCCCCTTAATGAGGAAGGCTTTGGATCTGTGCTTCAGATGTCAGATCGGAGGCCTCAAACTTCTCATCACCATTCGAAAAGTATTGCACCGATTCAAAAAATTCCAAAAGCGTCAGCAGCCAAAGGCTTTGATGGTGTTCTGTCTGAATTTTTGTATGCCTACCTAGAATATTTGTAGGATATATGATGAGATGATTTCTACTGTCTGGAGCAGAAAATGCTATTATTTAGAATGGCAGTGAATGGGAGAAGTATCTGGCTGAATCATCCTTCTGAGGCTCGTAGCGTATGAACCGTGACAGCTACAGCTAAAACGAAGACATCCCATCGAAGTGGATGAGTAAAACTACTGTTTTTGCATAATTGATGAGTGTATTCTAAAAAATGTGGTCGTAACAGATTTTTGTTTAGAGAAAATCATCTGAAACTGCTGTTTGCCTGATCTGCAGCTCCAAACATCAAATTGCAGGCCTCGAACCTCGCATCACCATTCGAAAACTATTGCACCGGTTCGAAAAATTCCAAAACCATCAGCGGCCGAAGGCTTTGATGGTGCTCTGTGTGGATTTTTGTGTGCCTATCTTTAATATTGTAGGAGATATGATGAGTAAAGTTTAGCTCTCAGACAGCGATCGAAGCACAAGATCTGAGAATTATTTGAATGGGCGCCAATGGGAGAAAATCAGGATCACTCCTCCTTCTGAGCCTCGTAGCTCAAAAACCGTGGCAGTTACAGAAAAATCGAAGACCTCCCATCGAAACAGACAAATAAACCTACTGTTTTTGAGAAAATTACGCATCTACCCCAAAAGATGTGGTCGTAGCAGAATTTAGTTTTCTGGATTGAGATCTGGAGCTCTGACATACAGTGCGAGACAGCATGACCATATATGGGCTGTCTCTTATACACNGGGGGGGGGGGGGGGGAATATACACTCACAAGTGAAAAAAAATCAAGTTTTTTTATTTGACATAATAATTATAAAACATTAGGGCTAAAGGAGATGGGACACAGTCTTAGCTGCCCCAGATTTGGTCCAGGAAAACAATAATCCCCAGACTGCTATATAATTTTTTTACTTTATAATCACTATACTGTAGATAATTTATTGATGCCCTGTTTAAGCTAAGTTGTAAATGGGGCCCATATAGCATATATATTGATTGTTTCATCTCCTTTGATTCAGTAGATTTTCACAAAAGAATTTTATGATTTTCTTTCCTTAACAGAATGGACACTTAGGGAGCATACAGTCTATTCTACACATTATTTAAATAGAAATACAAGAACATTTTTTTAGCCTATTTGAGTTATCAGACTTCCAACTTAGTATCTTTAAATGTATATTTTGGCCAAATCCACCTGTTAAGATGCAGCAATGTTTTTCCACAGACCTGCAGTGTTGTGAGTTTCATGAGCCCACAGAGTTTAATAACTTAGTTCTGCTCTTGAGTATCAACAGTGATGCTCATAAACCTTTAGATGGACTTAAACTGTTATGCTGTTGGTTTAAAAAGCAGGAATGTGATCCGTTATTAGGAACCAGGCAGCAGAGAACGTAATTGACTTTAAAACATTCGTCTTAACTGTGTTAAAAAACGTCAATTATTTCATTTATCTGCCCAAAGTCGTGGCTTTTTCACTGATAAGAAACTTGTTAATAACGCAAATATATTTTAATTTAGCCTCGGCGCTCTTATTTCTAATCATTTACTTCCTTAACGAGCGGCTGAGCGCTGCGCGCTCCCACTGCAGGAAAGTGCAGAGCAGAGCTGAGTGAAGTTAGCTTCCCACCCACGAATGGTTAGTGCTACGTTTGTGCTGGAAGCTGCTGAAGATGGTTTGCTGAGCAGCATGCGCGCTGCCGCTGGAACACAGACAGCAGCAGCGGTTAGGCAGAAATTTGCAGTGTTGTCCGGGTGGAAATCGGGAGAAATTCGGGAGAATAGTGGCGGCGGGAGATTTTCGGGAGGGGGCGCTGAAAATCGGGAGTCTCCCGGAAAATTCGGGAGGGTTGGCAAGTATGGTTCTGGGCCTGGTTCTAATCTAGCCCTGGTTCTGATCCATATGCTGGTTCTGGTCTGGACCTGGTTCTGGTGTTGGTTCTGATCCTGGTTCTGATGCTGGTTTGCTGAAACAAGCAGACAGGCTGATAGAGAAGCCACAAATCTCCAGTAGGATTGTACTTAAAATAGCTTTTTCGTATATCCGCTCTCAGACAGTCTAAATAGCGGGAAAGTCTGAACCAATCAGAAAGCTCCATTATCACACCACTGCTCTGCTGCTGTTAGATGCAGCAGGCAGGCCCCTTAATGAGGAAGGCTTTGGATCTGTGCTTCAGATGTCAGATCAGAGGCCTCCAACTTCTCATCACCATTTGAAAAGTATAGCACCGATTTGAAAAATTCCAAAAACGTCAGCATCAGAAGGCTTTGGTGGTGCTATATTAAATTTTTTGTGTGCCTACCTAGAATATTTGTAGGAGAAATGATGAGATGATTTCTACTGGGTTGAGCAGAAAATGCCTGTTTTTTTATGGGAATAAAATGTGGCTGAATCCTCCTTCTGACGCTTGTAACTCAAGAATCATGACAGCTACAGCTAAAACAAAGACATCCCATTGAAGCTGACAAAAAAACCTTCTGTTTTTAAAAAGAATTACGCATGAACTATAAAAGATGTGGTCGTAGCAGATTTTTCTTTAGAGAAAGTCATCGGAGACTGCAGCTGACCTGCAGCTTCAAAAGTCAGATTGGAGACCTCGAATCTCTCATCACCATTCGAAAAGTATTGCACCAATTAGAAAAATTCCAAAAGCTTCAGCAGCAGAAGGAGTCGATGGTGCTCTGTGTGAATTTTTGTGTGGCTACGTTGAATTTTGTAGGAGATATGATGAGACAATTTCTGCTGTCTGGAGCAGAAAATGCTATTATTTAGAATGGCAGTGAATGGGAGAAGTATCTGGCTGAATCATCCTTCTGAGGCTCGTAGCGTATGAACCGTGACAGCTACAGCTAAAACGAAGACATCCCATCGAAGTGGATGAGTAAAACTACTGTTTTTGCATAATTGATGAGTGTATTCTAAAAAATGTGGTCGTAACAGATTTTTGTTTAGAGAAAATCATCTGAAACTGCTGTTTGCCTGATCTGCAGCTCCAAACATCAAATTGCAGGCCTCGAACCTCGCATCACCATTCGAAAACTATTGCACCGGTTCGAAAAATTCCAAAACCATCAGCGGCCGAAGGCTTTGATGGTGCTCTGTGTGGATTTTTGTGTGCCTATCTTTAATATTGTAGGAGATATGATGAGTAAAGTTTAGCTCTCAGACAGCGATCGAAGCACAAGATCTGAGAATTATTTGAATGGGCGCCAATGGGAGAAAATCAGGATCACTCCTCCTTCTGAGCCTCGTAGCTCAAAAACCGTGGCAGTTACAGAAAAATCGAAGACCTCCCATCGAAACAGACAAATAAACCTACTGTTTTTGAGAAAATTACGCATCTACCCCAAAAGATGTGGTCGTAGCAGAATTTAGTTTTCTGGATTGAGATCTGGAGCTCTGACTTACAGTGGGAGACAGCAGGACCATATATGGGTTATCACACCTCTGAGTGGCTGGAAGGAGAAATATTTTAAATCTTTTCCAAACTAAATAACGCTACGACCACAATTTTTGGAGTACGTGTATAAATTATAGCTCAAAATGGAGGAATATCCTTCAGCTTTCATCCAGCACAAGTCTCATTTCCATCGGTACTACGGTTCTCTCAGGACACTGCCTGAAGTCGAGCAAAGTCTGTTTTTGGCCCTATTCTTTTGAATGGGGGGAGGAGGAGAAAGTCCTGATCTTTCCAAAATCGTACCTCAAGTTTAACCTGTGATTGTAGAAAAACCGTAAAAGATATCAAAAAGCAGAGAAATACGAGAATAGCTGAACTTGTTCTGAGTTTGTTAAAAGTTGAATGAAGTCTCTAGGTTGAAGTATGTTGAAGTAGTTAAAGTTCAAAGAGCTGAACGGATTTTGTGAAAAATCTGAGGATTTGAATGATTTCCCATTCATTTCAATGGGCTGAAAAGTCGCAGAAAAGGCTGAATATCTCGGAAACGGTTGAAGATATCAATACCAAAAGTCATTCCCGGAATGACCTAAACAAGCTGAACGGTTTGATACCAAATTTGTGTAAATAGTGTAAAAATTGTGGCACTAGTTAGATGCCAAAAAACGTACGGAAACTGAAAAATGGAGGAGGAGGAGGAACTCAATACTTTGAATGCTTTCCAAGCATTCAAACTAATTATTCATAATTAGTTTGAATGCTGTGACTCTGTGTCTTGATATCTTTTACAGTTTTTCTAAAATCACAGTTTAAGTTTTAGGTACAGTTTGGGATCTTTCAGGAAATGTCACCACAAAATGACTGGGAAAGATAGGAGCTAACAGTAAATCCTATCAAATTGAGACTTGCACTGAATGATAGCTGACAGATATACCTACGTTTTGAGCTATAATTTATCAATCTACTCAAAGTATTGTGGCTGTAAGACAGTTTTTGGTGCTTATGAAAACAGTTCAGGAAACACAACGCCACTCTAGCAGTGAGCAGCAGCAGGAGGGGCAGACTGCTTCATTTCAAGTGACAGAATGGGGCTAAAGGTTGCTCTATATGTTTGAGTACACACATGATTTTTGTATAAAACAGTAGGTATTTTCGTCAGCTTTCAGGGGATGTCTTTGTTTTTGCTGTAACTATAACGGTTCTTCTGCTACAATCGCTAACGAGCCGTGAAGTCTTGTCTTCTGCCTCATTCAGCCCAAGGCAGCATGGAAGATCTCAAATTCCCTTTACATAACGACATGCACCTGTGCTTTTCAGCCAGAGTGTTAGCTCAGTGGGATAGTTAGATGGTTCCCATGCAGCAGACCTGGGTTCAAATCCCACCTGTGGGAATTTAATGATTCTGATCTTTGATTTCTGATCTTTAAACAATGTCAAACATTTCAACTTACATCCAACTTTTAAAGCTAAACTACACCTAATTATTCTCATTTTATACTTCAGCCTAAATGCTCTTCTTCATTCAATTATTTATACAATATTTTTGGATCATTTAAACAATTAAATATGTATACTAACAGTCTTAAACACTTTTGCTCTACACTCAACCAATATAAATACACAGTACTCTGCTGCCACCTTGTGTCAGACCACAGCAAAGCACGTTTTATGTTGTGTTACATTTCTTTCTGCAAACAAAGTCTTGATTTTCTCTTTGGAAATTCTTCATCTTCATCTTAGATCCAAGGTTTCAAGCTAAACTACACCTAATTATTCTCATTTAATACCTCAGTCTAAATTCTCTTCATTGAATTATTTTTTTAAATAACTGTTTGGATCATTTCAAACTTATTTCAAGCTTATTCTGGGTTAACAGAATGACGCACCCCGACATGTTATACACCAAATCGTTCGGCTTGGTCTGAGGAAGCCAGCCGTCCACCATTCCTGCTCTCTGATTGGTTGAGAGACTTGAGGCTTATTCCGGGTTAACAGAATTACGCACCCAGACATGTTATACACCAAATCGTTCGGCTTGGTCTGAGGAAGCCAGCCGTTCACCATTCCTGCTCTCTGATTGGTTGAGAGACTTGAGGCTTATTCCAGGTTAACAGAATTACGCACCCAGACATGTTATACACCAAATCGTTCGGCTTGGTCCGAGGAAGCCATCCGTCCACCGTTAGTGCTCTCTGATCGGCTGAGAGAATTTTGAAACTTCAAAGTTCAATTTCTGCTCTTTCTAACAGTTAATTTCATTCTGCTAACGTTGAGAGTTGAACTCATTTTCTTCTTCACTCCAGTTCCAAGGCATGTTCAGCTCTCAGTTTCAGAATTCAGCAGGCGCTGCTACATTCACAGTTCAGCTCATTGTGAAAATTAAACTATTAATCTATTCCTACTCAAACACACCCCGTTAAAACATTTCAGCTGTTAGGGATTTTGTCGATTACCCTAACCGGAACTGGGGAAATAAGAGTGACACAATGAACCACACAAAACCATTTGCAAAGGGTGACAGACCAGACTCAGGACAGAGTACAGTCTGCCCCGATCGGCTGCCAGCACCGTTTATTTAAAGGAACTAGAGGCAGGAAAAAAAAAACGATGCTCACGAGCGACGCGCCCGGCTCTGCGAGTAACTGCAGCCCAGCACGGGAGCGTGCACAGACGGCTATGTTACACAAACACAAAAATACCATTACCTGACCCTCTTCACACGCTCTCACGCCACACCTCCAATATCTCACGCTGAAAAGGCAACTCCCCGCCGCTCTCACGGACAATATTGCGGCGAAGCAATCCACGCTGCAGCCCTGATCACAGCTAATGCTACTATCACAGCTAATGCTACTGCACGCTAGCTCTCTCTGAGTCATCGGTGAGGTCAGATCATTGTCATCATCTCTAAACACAACCTATAATGTTTCTTACCTGCTCACTAGGAAATGAGCCATGGCAGCATCCTTTTTGAGTCCCAGATATAGTTGAAGCAGCCTCCATTCGTCAATCACGTATCCGATATAGATTCAGGTCCCTGCCTGTCTTTTACCATATTTGGTCTTTGACTCACGAGATGCCGCTGAATAAACTTCCTTTGTGCCACGCTTGGTCGTTTGCTGGTTGCAGTAGAATCCATTCCCACAGTTCTTCTTTAGGAGTTTGGCGGTTGGCAAGCAACTTAAGGTGCAATAGCGCCACCTACCGATCTGCAGTGTCGAACACATTTTCTTTCTGTTTTGAAGCTGTTGTGAACGCGCAAGCAGTGTCAAATGACGCCACATCCGTAGGGCAGCGCGGGAAATTCGTGACCAAACTGCAGCGCATTTTGCAGCAAACAGCCTGTTCAAGAAAATGGAACGATACATGGGTGGCCTCATTCTTTTTGGTTTATAACGCTTCATCACCCATTAGCTTTGAAAAAATGAACATACATGTTTAATTTTTTACAGATTTTTTAAAGATCCTGCCTCTAGTTCCTTTAAAGTAGGAGATAAGGTAGTGGGTGTGTTCAGAGGATGTGTGTGTGTGAGTGTGTGTGTGTGTGTGATATAGAATGAAATAGAGAAGCTGTACAGGACATAGAATTTCTATGACATAATCCCTCCTGTTTATGGTATTTATACATAACATGCATGAAATATCATCCACTTTCATAACTTGCCACCATTTTCTATGAAAGCTTCATTAATCATGACTTCAGGGAAAGGGGAATGGATAAAACCAGGACAGGTGTTCGTCCTGAAAATCATACACACCGAGGCGGTACAAGGAGAGCAAATCAATACACCGAAAATAAGCGTCAACAGCAGAATCAAACAATCAACCTCGGCTCTGAACGTGAAATCAGTAGAAGCAATCACATGTTGGGGAATCACAGAATGTGATGCTTCAGCTGTGCTGTAGTCAGTGATCAATACCACAACACTAATAACTTCATCCCAAGCATCAGTCCAGTAAAAACGTAGATTAAAAATCATCATTTACAGTTGGGATACCGGAATACCGGTCAAATCAGAAACATCAAAATCAATAGTTAGAGTGTCAGGTGCGGGGGTCAAAGCAGCAGAATATTGAACAAGAGAAACATTAATCATATTGGTGATACAACTCTTGATACATGGCACAATGCAGCATGAAAATACAGCAAGAAAAACAAGAAAAATAATGACAGGAATCAAATATCGTAGCAATAAATTGTAATAATTATTGTAATAATGTGTACCAGGAACCAGACTTCATCCATTCCCAGAAGGCGAATCCTCTCGGAACACTGAGCTCATCAGCTTTCATTTGAGATAAGAGGTCGTTCATGTGTGTAAGGGTGGCGGTGATGTTGCCGGCTGTGTCAGGTAAAAAGGCGCAACATCTGAAACCAAGAGCGTGACCTATGACATGGCAAAGGCCCCCTTCCGAGGCCAACAGATGGTCCAGCGCGAGATGGTGCTGCATTAACATGTTCCTGGTTGCTACCATGAAAGGTGGAAAACCTGAAAAACCTTGGGAAGTGAGTGCAGTCAAGTTACGTAGCTGAATGTGCGGTCTATCTATGTTGTGTGAGGGAACCTGTGGGGTCAGTACCATTGATTCTCATTAAATTTTATACAACGATGAACACTGTGTCAGGGCAGAAGTGTCTGTGCGCAACCAAGGATCATTTGGGTCAGTGGAGTGTCGTGGATGAGCTCAGCCGTACAGAATACAAAACATCAACTGAACTTGATTCTTTGAGGGAGTGTGGTATCAGCGAGCAGACGTAGCATGACGCGTTGACTTGTGACTTGTGCTGCTCGGACGATGGCAGTGACCGATGCAAACCAGGAGTTCCCTCCCAGCAGTGGTGTGTCCAGACGAAGTCCCTCCGTCCCAGGAACCGTGAAACCAGGGTCCAGTTTGGGTGTGTGGGTCCTGATCCTCCATCCCGATCCGGAATTCCTCTTCCTCCTTGTCTTCCTGTGACGACCAGACGGGTCCGCGAGTGCTGGAGACGGTCCATTGCTATGGTCGGTGGGGCAGGGTGGGGCCCCATCCCACCATCGATGCAGGTTCAACCTGAATTCCATCTTCTGTGCCCCAGACAACAGCCGCTGATCCAATCTGTCCGTCGGGTGCCGAGAGGCAGATCGCTGACCTGTAAGCTATCATGCTTCCATCTTCACCAGGTTTGAGACGCTCCGACCTATTGTACAGGAGCCCCTTTGAAGCCTGGACTTCGTCGCCGCCCTAGAGGCGGTTAGGTGACTTCGATGAGCTTACAATGAGAAAGGTGGATCCAAGATGGCGACTCAGCAACTTTCACAGCGGTGGGGGTAACGAGCAAGACTTGAAATGGACCGTCCCAACGTGGAGAACTCCAGTTGTCTCGTTTAAGCACTTTGATCAGGACCCAATTTCCTGGTTTCACGATCTGTGTGGGCGAGAAAGCACAAGAGGGCTCTGCGAGATCATTGTATATTATGACTTGTTTCCTCAGAGAACATTTTAACCATCCAGTCGGCAAAGGTATTTTGTCCGTCATCTAATCATCACCTCATTAACAATAATGTGTTCCATTGTTTGACCATTGTCTGACCCGATAACAGAAGGAATCCCATAAGTAGAAAGAAAAAAAAATTTCTGGCCATTTGGATAGCAAAAGAAGAAAAGTTTACAGTGTGGAAAGACGTGTTTGTCAACTATCACCCGTCAAGCAGGATCTCGTGTATCAGGGTCTCAGAGCAGTAAAATGAAGTCTCCGGCAGAGGGAGCCCTTGAGCTGCAAGCTTTGCACTCCGGTCAGCAAAAGAGTTTCCCCTGGAGACATCAGGTGTTTCGGGAGCTGGATCGCTTCCCCAACAGTTTTGAAGTGTGCATTAGCTGCTTGTCACGGGGCGTTCCCATGCTGCGATTCTGCCATAGTTCAAAGGTGTGCAACCAGAGAAATTCATCAACTTAAGCATTTTAGATTCAGAGACCGATACCCCAAAACAAGAATCTTTCTGCACCAATTTTGTCTACCAGAAAATAATCCGTTTGTATAAATAAATAAAATTCTAAGAAATTTGTTTCCACGGTAGAGGAGGGAGCTGCATTGAGTCTGGACGACGTCCTTGGCACCAGCCATTGTATAACTGCTCTGTACCAAGACGTCGAGGCAAAATAATAAACAGGCCTGAATAAAACAGCTGCTCAACCTTGGAGCAGTCTAAACTGTCTACATAGAATAAATATAAAGAGACAAATAACCCTGAGATTTAACTATTGACCATTAAATGCTCTGATACAAGAAGAAACGTGACAGTGTGACTGAAACATTTTTAAAGTGAAATCATGTAGGCCTTGGAATGTGTGTGTGTGTGCGAGCCAGTGGTCACTGACATTTGTGGTTTTATGACGTGGTGTGGTTAACTGGACATGTTCGAGGGCTTCTGTCTTTCTATATTGCCCCAGCTAAACAACTGTAATTTTTCCTTCCTTTACTCTGGAAGACTGTGTGAATTCTGCCACACAAGCTTCCCTTATTGTTGGAAAAAATACTTGAAAGTTTAATCTCGCAGATAAGGGGAATGTTTCCTTTTTCTCCCCTCTCAGCCTCATTGTCCGTGGGCCAGACAAACACGGCTCTGTTTCATGTAGCTTTCCCAGCATATATCATACTGATTGTCATGTCAAATTAAAATCAGTATTCTGTAGACAACTTCAGCCATGAATGTTTTTACCCCTTAATCGACTTAATGTCATTCAAAATAAAACAAATAAAACATCTACCCCATAAGATATACTTAACAAAAACTCAACTTTGAATGAAAAGGAGCTGAATGAAGAAAACATCTTATAATTTCTGCCCACTTTTCCAGAAAAAAAAAGATCTACACAGTTTCCATTTGTCAGACACATATACAGATTCATTTTTAAGTATTTCCTATTCTTATTTCCAGAACGATCATGACCATTGGCTTAATGTAACATTTTCATAAACACTTAGAACACTTAATATTGTACATTTTCTGAATATATTATAAATGACAGTGATTTTCTAATTTCCCTTTTAAGGTTATTCCAAAATATTTAACACCATTTACAGACATACTCCATTCCTTAATTGTAGCTCTAATTCTAGGTTTTGTAACATATCAGTTTCTCTCAGCATATAATCACTAGTTCTCTTTACAAATATCCACAGAGTACAGTCTGCCCCGATCGGCTGCCAGCACCGTTTATTTAAAGTAGGAGATAAGGTAGTGGGTGTGTTCAGAGGATGTGTGTGTGTGAGTGTGTGAGTGTGTGTATGTGTGTGTGATATAGAATGAAATAGAGAAGCTGTACAGGACATAGAATTTCTATGACATCAGCTGTCGAGTTTTTTAAACTGCGTTCGAAGAGTTTCGTTTTCAGCTGTTTAAGATTTTTTTTCCTTCGTTCCTTGTCTACTTTTTGCGCTTTATTAAACTTGTTAGTTACTTTTGATCCTAATTCTTCAACTACGTTCAGCTATTTTTGACAATTGAGCTCAGTTTCAGCTTCAGTTCAGTTATTCGGCAGCTTCTCCTCTCGATTCCAGCGAAGCAGCATTCAAACGCATTTCTGCAAGAAATGCAATTGATCTAGTAGTTTATTATTCTGCTTCCGTACGTTTTTTGGCTTCTAACTAGTGCCACAATTTTTACACTATTTACACAATTTTGGTATCAAAACGTTCAGCTCGTTCAGGAATCGCCAGCTATGACTTTGTATTGAAATTCTTTATACTTTTTGAGATATTCAGCATTTTCTGCGATTTTTTGTCCCATTGGAATGAATGGGAAATCCTTCAAATTCTCAGATTTTTCACAAAATCCGTTCAGCTCTTTGAACTTTAACTACTTCAACATACTTCAACCTAGAGACTTCATTCAACTTTTAACAAACCCAGAACAAGTTCAACTATTCTGGTATGACTCTGCTTCTTGATATCTTTTACGGTTTTTCTACAATCACAGGTTAAACTTGAGGTACGATTTTGGAAAGTTCAGGACTTTCTCCTCCTCCCTCCATTCAAAAGAATAGGGCCAAAATCAGACGTTCCTCGACTTCAGGCAGTGCCATGAGAGAACCGTAGTACCGATGGAAATGAGACTTACGCTGGATGAAAGATGACTGATTTTCCTCCGTTTTGAGCTATAATTTATGGACGTACTCCAAAAATTGTGGTCGTAGCGTTATTTAGTTTGGAAAAGATTTAAAATATTTCTCCATCCAGCCACTCAGAGGTGTGATAACCCATATATGGTCATGCTGTCTCGCACTGTATGTCAGAGCTCCAGATCTCAATCCAGAAAACTAAATTCTGCTACGACCACATCTTTTGGGGTAGATGCGTAATTTTCTCAAAAACAGTAGGTTTATTTGTCTGCTTCGATGGGAGGTCTTCGACTTTGCTGTAGCTGCCAGGGTTTTTGCGCTACAAGGCTCAGAAGGAGGAGTGATCCTGATTTTCTCCCATTGGCGCCCATTCAAATAATTCTCAGATCTTGTGCTTCGATCGCTGTCTGAGAGCTAAACTGTACTCGTTATATCTCCTACGATATTAAAGATAGGCACACAAAAATCCACACAGAGCACCATCAAAGCCTTCGGCCGCTGACGATTTTGGAATTTTTCGAACCGTTGCAATAGTTTTTGAATGGTGATGCGAGGTTCAAGGCCTGCAATTTGATGTTTGGAGCTGCAGATCAGGCGAACGGCAGTTTCAGATGATTTTCTCTAAACAAAAATCTGTTACGACCACATTTTTTAGATTACACTCATCAATTACGCAAAAACAGTAGTTTTACTCGTCCGCTTCGATATGATGTCTTCGTTTTAGCTGTAGCTGTCACGGTTCATACGCTACGAGCCTCAGAAGGATGATTCAGCCAGATACTTCTCCCATTCACTGCCATTCTAAATAATAGCATTTTCTGCTCCAGACAGCAGAAATTGTCTCATCATATCTCCTACAAAATTCAACGTAGCCACACAAAAATTCACACAGAGCACCATCGACCCCTTCTGCTGCTGAAGCTTTTGGAATTTTTTGAATAGGTGCAATACTTTTCGAATGGTGATGAGAGATTCGAGGTCTCCAATCTGACTTTTGAAGCTGCAGATCAGCTGCAGTCTCCGATGACTTTCTCTAAAGAAAAATCTGCTACGACCACATATTTTATAGTTCATGCGTAATTCTTTTTAAAAACAGAAGGTTTTTTTGTCAGCTTCGATGGGATGTCTTTGTTTTAGCTGTAGCTGTCACGGTTCTTGAGTTACAAGCATCAGAAGGAGGATTCAGCCACATTTTAATCCCATAAAAAACAGGCATCAGGGGGGCCTGATCTGAATCCGAGTGGTGTTCTGTTATTGGACTTCTGTGCTCATCGTGGATTGTCCATAACAAACACCATGTTCAAGCATAAAGGTGTCCATATGTGCTCTTGGCACCAGGATACCTTAGGCCGCAGGTCGATGATCGATTTTGTTGTTGTTTCATCTTATCTGCGGCCGCATGTCTTGGACACTCGGGTGAAGAGAGGGGCGGAGCTGTCAACTGACCACTACCTGGTGGTGAGTTGGCTTCGATGGTGGGGGAAGATGACGGTCAGACCTGGCAGACCCAAACGTTGTGAGGGTCTGCTGGGAACGTCTGGCAGAGTCACCTGTCAGAAGGAGCTTCAATTCCCACCTCCGACAGAACTTTGAACGTGTCCCGGGGGAGGCAGGGGACATTGAGTCCGAAAGGGCCATGTTCCGTGACTCCATTGTCGAGGCGGCTGACCGCAGCTGTGGCTGCAGGGTGGTCGGTGCCTGTCGTGGCACGGTGATTAGAGGAGGGTCCGTCGCATAGTCGAACCTCGGATCCAGGAGGAGCAATGTGGTTTTCGTCCTGGCTGTGGAACACTGGACCAGCTCTATACCCTTGGGGGGATCCTGGAGCAGGGTGTCTGCGGGGTTTTAAAAAGTATTAAAAAGTGATAAATAAAAATTGTCAAATTTAAGGCCATTAAAAGTGTTAAATTTGGTCTCAGAGGTATTATTTTTTCCAAATTAAGTATTATTTTTTCAGACTATCAGGTGTCCTATTCTGATTTAAATTCTATATGCTTAAGTTCACGTTAGTTCGTTTAAATATGGGCTTTAGGGGTGCAACTGCACGCACGAGGGTCCGCGGATCGGTCACGTGGAAGACCGAGGCGCCACCTGTTCAATCCAAACGAGAAAAGCACAGCCGTGGTCATGGCTAGTGGAGGAGGAGAGGAGCTTAAAAAACCACCACCGGCATCGTTTAAGTCGCATGTATGGGAGCATTTTGTTTTCCCTCTAAAATTCAAAGATGATACAAACAGCAAAAACGAACACACACATGCGCGTGCCTCTATGCCATACCAGCTTGACGGCGCAGCACCACACACACAAACGTCCAATCGCTATGAAAGCAGGAAGGGAGGTGCCTGAAGTATTGATGGGGACAAATCTGTAAACGAGGAGTAAAGAAAAACAAACAGCGCTTCAGAAAGTTGAGGAAATGAGTGAACGCAGGACACGCAGGGAGTGAGCTTGGCAAGCCGTTTTCACATTTAATCAGCAATCGGACCTCTCTGTAATTCCTATTTAGCAAAACTTTCATTGATCCTAGTACTAACTGTGTTCTTATTAGTTAAAATTGCAAATGAAGACATCAACAGCTATGCTGTTACTAGTAGAAATTATAATGAAGGATATCTAATATAACAACGGCACTAGTAGGAATTAAGTTTGAGATATCTCAGAATCCCTAAAAACCTACGGTGGCCTTTTTAACATATATTAGGCAGACTGGATGTGTATTCCAGATATCTCTAATTCTATTGTTCCTGGTAGAAATTAACATTCCAGATATCCATGAGAACATTCTTACTGAATATCTGACATGTTCATTCTACATAGTCAGAATCATTCAGATAAAAAATCTTTTGACGTTATAGATTTTATAGGACATAACTGCATTAAATTAGTCTTGAGTTAAACATTGTTTGTATTTAATGAGCATTAAGCAGAAAAATGTTGCACTAAGTGTTCTACAAAATTATGAGCAGTTATTTGTCTTTTTTTTTCTTTTCTTTGTGCTGATCCAAAAAATGATCCGACCCGTGACTCAAATCTGTGATACGATCCGAGCCGTGAGTTTTTTGATTCATCGCACCACTAGGGCACATAATCAAAGATCTTGTTTCCGTCTGAAAATGATGACGTCATATTCAGTGGTCGTTTGACATAATCTCAGAACACTGCGCGCTCAACCGTCTGTGTAAATAATAGAAAGGTCACTGATTAACACTTGCAATTCAGTGTTGTGATGGTTTTAAAAAAAATTCTGAAGGTTGTAAAAAAGGTATTAAAAAGTAGTAAATTTAACTTAAGGATTACTGTATATACCCTGTGGAGGGTGCGTGGGAGTTCGCCCAACGAATCTACATGTGTTTTGTAAATTTGGAGAAGGCGTTCGACCGTGTCCCTTGGGGGGCCCTGTGGGGGGTACTCTGGGAGTATGGGATACCAGGCCCCTTGATATGGGGTGTTAGGTCCCTGTACGACCAGTGTCAGAGCTTGGTCCGCATTGCCGGCAGTAAGTCGGGCTTGTTTCCGGTGAGAGTTGGACTCCGCCAAGGCTGCCCTTTGTCACTGATTCTGTTCATAACTTTTATGGACAGGATTTCTAGGTGCAGTCAAGGTGGTGAGGGGAGCCGTTTTGGTGGCCTAAGGATCAGGTCTCTGCTTTTTTCAGATGATGTGGTCCTGTTGGCTTCATCAGAACGTGATCTCCGGCTTTCGCTGGAACAGTTCGCAGCCGAGTGTGAAGCAGCTGGGATGAGAATCAGCTCCTCTATATCCGAGACCATGGTCTTGAGTCGGAAAAGGGTAGAATGCCTTCTCCAGGTCAGGGGTGTGGTCCTACCCCAAGTGGAGGAGTTCAAGTATCTTGGGGTCTTGTTCACGAGTGAGGGAAAGGTGGAGCGTGAGATCAACAGGCGGATTGGTGCTGCGTCTGCAGTGATGGGGGCGTTGTACCGGTCTGTCGTGGTGAAGAGAGAGCTGAGCCGAAAGGCGAAGCTCTCAGTTTACCGGTCGATCTACTTTCCTACCCTCACCTATGGTCACGAGCTTTGGGTAGTGACCGAAAAAACGAGATCTCGGATACAAGCAGCTGAAATGAGTTTTCTCCGCAGGGTGTCTGGGCTCTCCCTTAGCGATAGGGTGAGAAGCTCGGTCATCCAGGAGGGGCTCGGAGTAGACCCGCTGCTCTTCCACATCAAGAGGAGCCAGTTGAGGTGGCTCGGGCATCTGCTTAGGATGCCTCCTGGACGCCTCCCTGGTGAGGTTTTCCGGGCACGTCCAACTGGGAGGAGACCCAAAGGAAGACCCAGGACACGCTGGAGGGACTATACATCTCGGCTGGCCAGGGAACGCCTTGGGATTCCCCCGGAGGAGCTGGCCCAAGTGGCTGGGGAGAGGGATGTCTGGGCCTCCCTCCTTCAGCTGCTGCCCATCGCGACCCAACTCCGGATAAGCGGATGAAAATGGATGGATGGATGGAAAAAACAGGCATTTTCTGCTCCAGACAGTAGAAATGATCTCATCATATCTCCTACAAATATTCTAGGTAGGCACACAAAAAATTTAATATAGCACCACCAAAGCCTTCTGATGCTGACGCTTTTGGAATTTTTCAAATCGGTGCAATACTTTTCGAATGGTGATAAGAAGTTGGAGGCCTCTGATCTGACATCTGAAGCACAGATCCAAAGCCTTCCTCATTAAGGGGCCTGCCTGCTGCATCTAACAGCAGCAGACCAGTGGTGTGATAATGGAGCTTTCTGATTGGTTCAGACGCTTCCCTCTATTTTGACTGACAGCGGATATACGGAAAAGCTATTTTAAGTACAATCCTACTGGAAATTTGTGGCTTCTCTATCAGCCTATCTGCTTGTTTCAGCAAACCAGTATCAGAACCAGCATCTGGTTTAAGACCAAAACCAGGATCAGAACCAACACCAGAGCCAGGTCCAGACCAGAACCAGCATATGGATCAGAACCAGGGCTAGATTAGAACCAGGCCCAGAACACTGACCAAAACCAAAGCCAGAATCAATATCCTCTCTCTCTCTCTCTCTCTCTCTCTCTCTCTCTCTCTCTCTCTCTCTCTCTCTCTCTCTCTCTCTCTCTCCCTTCCCCCTTCCCCCCTTCTCTCGCTCCCTGATTGGCTGAGAGTATTAAAAAAAATTCTGGCTTTACAGACATACACGCCCACACATATTATACATCAAATTGTTCAGCTTGGTCTCAGGAATCCAGTGACACCCCCCCCCCCCAGCTCTCTGATTGGCTGAGACAGCTCAAGCATCTCTTTGGATAACAGAAATACGCACCCACACATATTATACATCAAATCGATCGGCTTGGTCTCAGGAACCCAATGCCCCCCCCATCCCTGCTCTCTGATTGGCCGAGAGAGTTCAAGCTTCTCCTTGGTTAATAGAAATACGCACCCACATATATTATACATCAAATCAATCAGGTTGGTCTCAGGAACACATTGCCCCTCCCCCCCATACATCCTTGCTCTCTGATTGGCTTAGAGAGTTCAAGCTTCTGCTTGGTTAATAGAAATATGCACCCACACATATTATACATTAAATCATTCAGCTAGGTCTAAGGAACCCAGTGCCCCACCCCACCCCCCATCCCTGCTCTCTGATTGGCTGAGAGAGTTCAAGCTTCTACTTGGTTAATAGAAATACGCACCTACACATCTTATACCTTAAATCGTTCAGCTAGGTCTAAGGAACCCAGTGCCCCCTCCACCCCCTCATCCCTGCTCTCTGATTGGCTGAGAGTTCAAGCTTCTTCTTGGTTAACAGAAATAAGCACCCACACATATTATACCTTAAATCGTTCAGCTAGGTCTAAGAAACCCAGTGCCCCCTCCACCCCCTCATCCCTGCTCTCTGATTGGCTGAGAGTTCAAGCTTCTTCTTGGTTAACAGAAATAAGCACCCACACATATACCTTAAATCGTTCATCTAGGTCTAAGGAACCCAGTGCCCCCCCCACCCCTCATCCCTGCTTTCTGATTGGCTGAGAGAGTTCAAGCTTCTTCTTAGTTAACAGAAATACTCGCCCACACATATTATACATCAAATCGATCGGCTTGGTCTCAAGAACCCAGCCTGCTCTCTGATTGGCCGAGAAAGTTCAACCCTACTGAGACTTTAGTTTTCTGATGTTTAGAATTGTTTTCTCTTTTCTCCACTTACTTTTTTGGCTTTATTACACTTGTTAGTGATGTTTTGCTCTTAAATCATTAAATCTTTTCAGCTCATTTTTACAATTAAGCTAAATGTTCGCAGCAGAAATCTGCTTATTTCAGTTCAGCTACTCGGCATCTTCTGCCATCAGTTTCAAATTTCAGCGTATCCTGCTAAAGTCACAATTCAACTAATTGTGAAAATTTAGCTATTAAACTACTTATACTCAATTATAAGCTGTTTAAACATTTTAGCAGCAAAGTTTTTTAAACTATGTTTAGATAGTTAATTTTTCTTTTGTTTAGAATTTTTTTTCTCTGATCTCTACCTACTTTTCAGGCTTTTCAAAAACTTTTTAGCAATTTTTGCTCCTAAAAAAATTGCTCCTAAATCTTCAAATACATTAACAATTAAGCTTAGTTTTAGCTTCAATTCAGCAGTTTTAGCTATCATATTCAGCAATAAAGCATTCAAACGCATTTCTGCAAGAAATGCAATTTATCTAGTTTCAAGCTTTAATTACACCTAAATGGAAGAGTAACAAAAAAAATTCACCCCCCTCAGAGTTGTCATGACTGTAAACTAGACCTATTAAACCTAAAAAGGATTTTTGAACCAGGCTGTAAACATGTTTGTTTCTGCTGTGAAGTTGGCATTTGTAACATGGGAGTCAATGAGGATTTGCTCACTTCTGGTGCCAGCCCCTAGTGGACGAGGGTGGAACTGCATTTTGTTTTTCACTTCACTGTTGGCTACACTTTCAACAGGGGAGTTTGACCCTTGGCTGTAGATAATGATGATTCTGAACTTTGTTCACAGATGAAGGATGCTGCTCCAGAGCTGAATGCCAGCAGCTCTGAGGCAGAAGAGGAGAGAGAGGAGCATCCTAAGGTGGATGGAGAGACAGATCCAGACTTCAGTCAGGTACTCCTTATCCACTAGCTGCTAGGACAGAAGTGCTGCACAGGTCTCAAGGACAATAAACGTTTTAATCACATGTAGTGTGACAATAATGTGACAACTAAAGTCCCTAACCCTAACTGAAGATCATTTCTAATTATTGTAACATTTGTGCAGAACTAAAACACCAGACAGAATGACATGTTGCACTTAGCAGTGGTTTATTAGACCAACAAACAGCTGAGATAAACCTGAAGCTGCAGTTTCACTTTCACTCAGTCAACGCGTCTCCTAAAGCAGGGATTCCCGAAGTGTGCGCTGCTGCTAGGGGGTGCGCGAGGTAAAAAGTGTAATGGCGGTGAACGGTGATTAAACAAAAAATTTAAAATAAAAAAAAAAAATTACACATAAAACAGTGCTACCAATTTGCCGCAAAACCGATGCGGCATCTGGGAGCCTAAGGTCGTTTATAAGAGCTCAGACCGTGGCGGTAATGTTGCGCAATCATGTACGTTTTATAAAAGATTACGCAATGGCGGCATAAAGGAGGTATGGGGGCGGTCTCTGCACTTCCGTGTATCTTGGACATAACTTGCTTTTTATTGCGATCGAAACCGCGCTCGTTAAGTTTTTATTTCCACAAGCAGCTATAGGTGTGTGTCCTCTACCATCCCTGTGAACTGTTAGATGATCTGAGCTGCAGATCTGACGGAGAGAAGCTCCCGGAGCACCGCATCGCTCCAGTTTATCATTTCAAACTTATGCCCGTGTTTACTTTCATTTTCAATATAGTTCCTGTCCGGAGCTCGGCATTACCAAACCATACCAATTTATTTATAAAGCACCATTTAAAAATAGCATGGCAGCTAACCAAAGTGCTGTACATAAAAGAGCCAAATGCTCGAACATATCAACAAAACACAATGAAAGCATGGAAATCAGGTAAAACACTAAAACATAGCACAAAATCACGGATAAAAATTCCTACTAAAAACTAACAGACTAAGAGAACAAGTAAAAAGTAACAGCACTATCGAGAGTAAAAAATAATGCAGCAAGTGATAAAAACCAATTAAAATGTCACATAAAATCGAAAAAAGCTACAAGATAGTGCAAGGTGTTAAAAAGTGAGCTACTGAATCATAAAAACTAAATTAAGAAAAGTAAAACTAGTGCTGGATTTTCATGGAAATTGTCATGGAGGGAAGGCAAGGCTGAAAACGTGAGTTTTAAGTGCCGACTTGAACTTGCTGACCGAGGGAGCCAAACGCACATGGAGGGGCAGAGTGTTCCAGAGTTTGGGGGCTGCATGAGAGAAGGCACGCTCTCCCCGTGATTTATAACGGACCTTTGGAACAACCAGTAGCAGATGATCTGCTGAATGAAGGGTGCGAGTGGGGACATACAGAGTCAGAAGGTCTGCCAGATAGGATGGAGATGGGCAATTCAAAGCCTTGTATACAAATAACAAGACTTTGAAATGAATCCTAAATTTGACCGGGAGCCAGTGTAAATCTGCTAGAATAGGTGTGATATGCATACGTCTGTTGGTGTTAGTTAAAATTTTTAATTTTTATTTCATCACGTGATCATGACACCGGCACGGTGTGTCTTATAAAAAGGGCACAGTGTTTTTTCCCCACACAATACAGATGTGTATATTAGGGTTGGGCATATCGTGCAATCATGGAAAATATGGAGCTGCGGAGGCGTTCTAAAGTATGACTTTAACAGCGTTATACCTGCTGATCACCTGTCGCAGCTACTGCAGCCCGCAGAGACCCTGAGTGCAACAGCGCGTCTCCCGCGGCCGCTTCCCCTCTCTCACTCAAACACTGTATGTGCAGACGTGCAGTGGCAAAAAAGTAAACAAACCCGTGTGCCGAACTAAATTTACTCTGTGAAAGTGATGGAAACTGCATCCTGCAATGAAAAATACCACGCGGAGGAAGCTCGTTAAAACGTGTGAACACAGTGGATTTAATACGAGTTTTGAAGAACAAACTCCAGGCGGAGTGAGGTGAGTTTTATGGCTCACTGCAGAAATAAAAACACACGAATCAACAGTCAAACGCCGCTAATCTCCACTTCCACCCACTAGGAGCCGATGTGGCTAATAAATAAATAAATATAATAATAATATAATAATAATAATAATAATAATAAATCTCAACACGCAAAGTTGTGAGATTATTTTTTGCTTTTCTGCACTATTTAGTCTGTTTAGAGTTTTAATTATTAAAATCTGTTATATGGTCACTGACAGCAGCTACATAGTTTCACTTATTCTCAGTCATCCTGGCTGGACATGATCATCCTGAGAGTTTTAGCTGAACACAGCTGGACTTTTCTGGTTACCTTGAAGACATGTAGCCTCTCATCCTAGAGGCTCCTTCAGCTCCCAGACTTTATAGGAGGCTGTGAGTTGTGGTCAGAAACAAACACACTGATTGTGCTGCAAGTCCTTTTTTTTTTCTTTCTTTCTTAAAAACATGTTTTTGGGGGATGGGGGTGCGTCAACACGGTCGGGACACAGAAGGGGGTGCACGGCTAAATAAGTTTGTGAACCACTGGGCTAAAGGAACAGTAACAGAGCAACAGCACTCTCAATAACCCCGTATGGATCATTACAATGTTTAGAAATGTTTTCTGGTGTTTCGTGATAATTCATATTAATTATTTGATTATACGATGATCTCTAATAATTTTCTGATCACTTGTGTTGGTTTATTTTTCTGAGCAGAGTGTCTGTCTAAACATCATGATAGAAAATGTTTTGCATAAAAGTCACATTGATGGTTCTTTTTTTAGATTCTTCCAACAGATTATTGTCACAATAAAAATATGTATACTACGTAAATGTCAGAGATCACTAAAAACCCTCTGTTGAATAGATCCAAAACTAAAGACCGCGAGGACATTTTCCTGTGTGGTTTCTGCGTGAGACACTCCCACATCTGCTACTTTTGCATGCCTGGCTCAAACGTTTTCGTGAACACTGCAGTAGGAGCAGATTTAGACTGGGACCAGGCTTAAACTGTCATTATGTTCCCAAAGGGGAGGAGATGATCATCAAACGTTTTCTTTCTAGTCACAAGATAATGCTAAACGACTCAAGCTGAGTGATGGCGCTGCTCTTTTTGTGACCAACGTGACCAAACCCGGTGGAATCAGGAGAAGCACCCGGCACAGGAAACTCCGAGGAGAAAAAGCACTCATTGTTTCAGCAAATCAGACACTAAAGGAGCTGAAAATCCAGGTGAGAGCTTCCCTACACAGGACACAAGGCTGGTGACAGGAGAGCGTTTTCCAGCATTAACTCCTGTCTTTCTGCCGATAGATCATGCACGCCTTCTCTGTGGCGCCGTTTGACCAGAACCTCTCCATCAATGGAAAAGGTCTGACGGATGATTCAGCCACACTGGGCAGTCTGGGGGTCATCCCAGAGAGCATCATCTGTCTGAAGGTTGTGTGTGTGTGTGTGTGTGTGTGTGTGTGTGTGTGTGTGTGTGTGTGTGTGTGTGTGTGTGTGTGTTATTTTCGGAGTTTTTCTGCAAGGTATTCTTCAAGCTACTCCGTGTCTGCCGCTAGATATGTTCAGCTCTCTTTTTATTTCTGAGGCTGCAATGGCGGTGCTGGTGACGTATTTAAAGAAGCGGCGTTCTGGCCAATCACAAGCTTGCGCTCTCTGTCTCGTTGGACGGATGTTTAGAAAAGAGAGCTCGACTTCGTCTGTCCTTGCAGGCCTGCTGCAGAGCTCTTGCAACGACGGATCATGGCGGTGCGTGCGTCTGTACTGACAAAAACGGAGAAGTATAAATTAGGCCTGAGAGTGAGTGTGAGTGAGCGTCCTGACTTCTTCCATAACAGTCTGGTCTGGGAGGACATTTACACCAGCAGATCCAGAACCAGAGCAAAGAACTTCCAGTCTCCAGTCCAGGAACTCCTCACCGTCCTTCATTCAGGCAGAAAGCTGAGCAGCCTCAAAGCCCTGAGGCTGTGAGCCTCATGCCCTTTAAGCTGACCTCTGCTCTTTGTTTACTAGAGTCTGATTCAGATGTTTTTTAATGCCTGTAGGTTCTTTATTCCAATGTCCTTTAACCTTTCATTCATCATCACTTTCTTTCTTACAGGCTGACGAGCCAATAGCAGATTATGCAGTGATGGATGATGCCTATCAGGGTAAATATTATCGTGTTCTGTAGCTGTTTTGTCAACTAAAATTTTAAAAAGTAATGTTTGTTTATATGGAATCATTTCTTTTACAGTCAGAATGCCTGAGGAGGGATTTAAAGGTGAGCGTTCCTTCCTCCATTCTGATTTTCTATGGAATGTCTCGTTTTTTCAGGTCTCACGCTGGGAGCTGAAAACCACACTCCAGATGTGTTGCAGTCTAAACAACTAAAACATGGAGTTTAGGAAACTCTTATGCGGTGTTGTTGTTTCCATTTTCACATTTATGTTTTAATTTTATTTAACCTTTATTTAACCAGGAAGAAAATCCCACTAAGATTAAAAACCTCTTTTTCAAGGGAGGCCTTTCAAGGGAGAAGGGCAGCAGCAAGCATCACACAGTAAAACACATGTATAAACAACACAAAATATAGTAAAATAGTTAAAAATCAATTAAAAGTTAGAACCAATCTAAATTAAACAGTTACATGTTGTGGAGTTGGCCTCAAGGTTTCTTAGTTTACATTTAAACACTCAACAAAATGAACTCTGTTATTTTCCAGTCAGCCTGCAGCTCGTTCCAAGCTGAGGGTGCTGAGCAGACTAAAGCTCTTTTGCCAAGTTCAGTGCGTGTGAATGGAGCAGAAAGCAACACGTTTTCTTGCAGACCCAGAGAATAGCGACCAGCATGTTTCGTTTCCAGAAGGGAACATATGTAGGAAGGCAGCAGTCCGAGTATAGGAGGATCTTTGTTGATATATTTTTTCATCGTTGTGCGCATGAATGAGACAAAGACAAACAATATGGCCTGCTATCAATACGCGACGTACACTTTCACGCGAGTTTACGGGCCTAATCCCCAAAGTATAAACACTTTAACGTCTAAAGACAGCAGGAGGTTTAGAGAGAAGCTTAAAATCTGTAATGAAGACCAAAATAAAGTTATTTAAAGCCCGTATGAGTTCTGGGATGGCTGAAAACTTTGGTCTGATTCGCTGCTGGGAGACATTTATTCCTATTAACAGAAAGCCCTGAACCCTTCACTCATGAAGAATTAAAGGCTTTCAAACGTCTGGAGGTCTATGATTATTGTGTTTCAAGGAAAGTTGGGACGATCTCTTCTGCAAAATAGGAAGCCGTGACTTCGGTAATGACGTGGTCGTGCTAAAGTGAAGGTTGGCAGCGGCCGGCGAGCAGCATTACAGAGTGACTCACATCACCTGTGGGTGATTGTCAAAGAAAACGGATAAATCCTCACGGCGACTGCAAAGCCGGGTAAGTCTTCAGTAATCAATAGCTACGTTTACATGCGCCAAATTTCCCCAATCCGATTCAAATCTTGGTTGATCGGAAATCCCAAATCTCTGTTTACATGGACACTAACTGGAATGATCCGATCACGCCGCGATGCCCGCACCATAGCTTGCGCATGCGCAGACTTGTCTTTCCCGGAAGAGAAATTATAAACAAACGCCATCTTGTCCGCACATCTTTTCCCTTGCATTTTATTTGCTTATTCTCTAGCTTCGGTGAATTCCCGCTTCCTTCATCTTTAGATGCACTTTAGATGCACTTGAGTGTATAACTCGGCATTTTTAGCCGTTCGGCCGTCGAGACTGTCGCAAGCCGAGCCACCAGGCTAGCCCCCAGACAGTAAATCTTCAGGGCATCAGCTCACGGTACAAAATGGGGGGCTTGACCTCCAACCCCTCCTGACGAACCCCCTTACTCTGTGGAGAGATGTTCAACTATTCTAAAAAACCTAGACGTGCACCACTGTTAATATTTCTTGTTGTTCTCTGTTATTTATCTAATTATTATTTTTATTTTAAATGCATTCATTTATTTATTTGTTCATGGAAAGACTCATGCTGTGCAAAGTGTAGGAACACTCAAAGCAACCAACCTTTCCTCGCTCTCCCCTGGGCAAAAAGGGGCAGAGACTGAGAATGAACTTGGGATGAAATAAAAACAACAGCCAAACTCACCAGTCTGAGTTGTCAGAGAAATGAAGGAGGCCCCTCGTAAAGTTTGTTGCTCCTTACGCAATGGGTTAGGAGTATTTTATTAGCAAGCAAAAAATTATCCAAAGACAAAAAGATTATATAGCAAAGTTTTCTATCTAACGAAAAGGCTCTCAGTACTAGCAGTTCTGTAGTCAAACCCCGAAGACTCAGAAGCTCTCCTCCCCCGTCTCTTCTCTCATTTATCCCCTCTACTCCCACCTTTCACCTCCCCCAGCCACATCTGGCAGTTACATCTTTTACTCTCATTGAAAACAGGATGTCACAGTTTATCTTTGCACGCAGCGGCTTGTCCTCTTCTCTTCGGTTCCAATAACACTTTCTTTTTTGTTTCAACGCCTCTCGCTTCAGTGAGCAGCAGTTTGCTTCTTCTCCCCGCTGTGGTTTCTGAGTGTCGACGCTACACTTGATACTTTCCACTGACAGCTGCATCCTGTGGAGGTCTAACGGTTACATTACACATTTGCAGGTAGAAACTAGGTCTAAATTTACTGACATGCACCAACTTCCCTCTAAGAGGCCGGAATACATGATGGTTTACACAAGTTGTTTTCAAGATACATCATAATCATTCACATACATTTTACTGGCAGTTTCAAGGTCTAACATTAGCTGATTACATTTCTATTTCTAAAAAGCAAGGTTACATATTAGCAATCATTACTTAAAGCTGTCTCCACTGGCCTTCACTTCCAATGAGTCCGGACAGAGGTTTCCCATAATAGTGAGGCCTGTGAGGTTCCATCTTGCAACTGACTTGGGCCTTACTCTCAACATGCCCCTGGAAACCAGTGCCCGGGCTGCGGCATGGGCTGAAGTGGAGGGGAAACCATAGGCTGAACCGGTGGCATGGGTGGAAGCGGAGGAGACACCATAGTCTGGGGTCTAGGCACCATGGGCTGCCCCGGTGGTGGGTATTGGATGTTTCCCACCCAAGGCACATCTGTGTACTTTGGTGGTGGTATGGCTTTCACCCACGTTGGTCCCATGGGACCCAACATGAGAAAGTTCGGCTGGTCTGGCATCGGATCATCTGCCCCATTCTGGGTGAAGTCTCTTGTCGCCCATGGTTCACTGCGCTCCTGTGTGTAATCTCCCACAGCGGTAGCGATCCAACACCACTCTGCTCCTCCATCTCGTTGCCTGAAATGGGTTAGCGTGCAAGAGTGCCATCTTTCTTCTTGCTCGGGAGTGACTTTAACTGGGTTAAAATGATTTATCACCTCGGATTGGGTAATGCGTTAGATTATTTCAAATCTTCCCTGTGCTCGGGTTCCCTTATGGGAGGCGCCTTCTGTTACTAACACTAATTTTTCCCACATGGTTGGTCCCCACGGACCATTGGGGCTAAGCTTCTCGGGGAGTCCACCACTCAACCCATACACGTAGACTTTTCTCTCACGTGTTGGGGACACCAAACGCATCTTAGAACTCTTCTTCTTTTTCCCTTTTGGCCGCCATCTCTTCATAAGAGAGTCTCTCTTCCCCAGAGTTGGGGTGGTCATCGTACTTAGGCATTCTGCCTCCCCCATAGTTGGGGTGGTCCTCGGCGGGTCCTCGTTCCAAGACTCTGCCTATATAAGGATTAACAACATTTGATATTTGAATTTCTGCTCTCAGGTCACCACAGATCAGCAGTATCCCTTGCATTTGACTGGTTAACAGCCTCCCTCCTGTGGCTCCCGCTCCCATCTCATCTAGGAGGCACATGAGGCACATCATTTCCACCCTGTCAATTCGTATCACTGGAATCACGGACCGCACCACTGGGTGGACGCGGCATATGAGTTCTATGTCTGGTGCCTAGGACAAAGAAAATATACATGGCTAAGTACCAGGACGCGGCCAGGTTTAGTACTTCGGACAGTATCCCGACTAGGGATGGGTACCGGAATCGGTACTTTTTAAGGCACCGACCGAATTCCGTAGAACCGACCAAGTACCGGTTCACGTGACATGAAACGGTGCCTTGTTTCGGTACCTGACCTTCATAATGAGAATTTGCGATACAGCAATTTGCCAAGATAGACAGCAGCGCCGGTGTCATGTCGATATGTGTTCCCACCTCGAGAAGTGTTTCACTGGCGCAAGAGCGTAATGTCATCAATCACTGCGGGCAGGGCCAGCTGTAAACAGAGCAAGCAGCATGGCAGAGAGGAAGACCTCTAAAGTTTGGGTCCAGTTCACTAAATGGGATGGGTAACTGGGTGACGAAGAAACCAGCAACAACAATATAAGTGAGGCACCATCGTCTTAACCTGCTCCAGCAGGTAAATAAACTGTTTAACATAACGTTAGCTTGATATATTAGCTTCCGTTAGCTAATGGTGCGTTCGCTTTCTCCTCGGAACTTGGAATTTCCGACTAGGAGAAAGCGAATGTGCGCTAAAGTTTGGCTTCACTTCACTAAATGCGGTGGGTGATTGGGTGATGATGAAACCAGCGACAACGATCTAAGTGTGGCATCATCGTCTTAATCTGCTCAAGCAGCAAAATAAACTGTTTAAAATTAACGTTAGTTTGATAGTTTAGCTTCCTTTAACATTGCTATCAGCTAATGGTGCGTTCACTTTCTCCTCGGAAATTCCGTCTTCCAAGAAGAATAGGAGCACATGGAGCTGGGTTTTAATTTCTGCATCATTTAGAAACAGTTGTGGTTAAAGGTTTTCATATTGAAGAATTTTGTACAACACTACAATGATAAAATACAAACAGTTGTATGTTATTTATTGTGATGTTTATCAAATATGGTTATATACTGAGAACAAATATATATTTAAATAAAAAAGAGATTTAATAATAATAATAATAATAATTCATCGAATTTATATAGCGCTTTGTTAGGACACTCAAAGACGCTGCATGCACTCTCACATTCACACACTGCTGATGATGGTAAGCTACTAAGTAGCCACAGCCGCCCTGGGGCGGTCTGACAGAAGCGAGGCTGCATTGTTGCGCCATCGGCCCCTCTGACCACCACCAACAGAGGCAATTCGGGTTAAGTGTCTTGCCCAAGGACACAACGACGGTGACAGACCAAGTGGGACGCGAACCCGCGACCTTCCGATTGCGGGGCGTCCACTTAACTCCAATGCCACCGTCGCCCCAAAAATAAATTATTAAACACTCAAAAGTATCAAAAATAGGTACCGTTAAGTACTGGTATCGATTTGTAGGTACCGGGAATTGGTACCGTATCGATTCAAATGTCAAAGGTACCCATCCCTAATCCCGACTGATCCTAGTCCCCACCATACATACATAATACCTCTCCACATCTTCTTCTTGGAGGGTGCTATTCCGTGTACTTGAGCCTTTTTTACACAGTACACCATAATTGCCCCCTCCATAGCAACCGACAGTACATTAATCCCCAGTATCACCATCTGGGGTAGATAGGTAAACGGTAACACGTTTATTAGCATTCCCAGGCACCCAGTTACCGTGTTTAGGGCCTCCAGCGGTCCCTGTTCTCCAATAAGAAACAGGTAGAGCCATTCTCCTCCTGGGAGTATTTTTCCCAAAAATATAAAGTGAAGCAAAGATAGTCCTAGTAGTGCCAAGGCTTTTAGCGTACCCCGATGGGGGTCTTGAATCCTGAAACTGGTGCTAGCCACCAGACTGGTCATAATTACTGAAAAATTATCCCTTACCATGGTTACCAGCACGTCCTCCTCGGGACATGCATCACCAGTGGTGTTAGGTGTTGAGTTATTCATCCTCTCACCAGGTTACCTTCCGCACTTTTCTCTCTCGAGCGGGTTTCTGTATGAGTCTGCCTTTTCCGGTTCTCCTGCTTCTTTTATGCTCGGTTGGCTCCTCCTTGTCCTCTCGAGGGTGAGGGCGTGGTCTGGTACGGCACCTGTTTAGGCATCCCAATATGGTCATTAGCTTTGCAAGTGCCCCTACCATTATGATTCCTCCTATTACTAGCATTGGTACCTTAGCATACAGCCATAGGCTGGAGATCACAGCAGCGGCTACGCCTACTGCTCCACGAGCCACTACCGTAACCACCTCTGTGACTCCTATGCCCAGACCTTTGCCTGTTAAGTTTAGTCCGAACTTTATAAATTCCCAATCTGACATTTGGGGCCGTTCATCCCCATTTTGTTTGGAAAATGGACAGCTCCTGTACAGTTCTTTACTCTCCATCCTCCATTAGTAGGGACCCATGCCGGTAACGGTAACTCCCCCATAATGCTATCATATTCTGCTGCATCTCTGTCTTCTTGAAAGAAACACGCTCTAGGCCCTTTTGCATTAGCATAGTATCCCCAACCCACTCCTAAAGAGGGGAACTTTTCCGAGTCCCAGACTACATACTGAGACCAGTTTCCTTCCCACCAGTGTGGGTTCCCATAATAATCTACATATCCCCCTAACTCGTAAGGGTTGTACACATCTTTCCCATCTTTAATGGCTATTTTCGTGGATGGCCGTGTCTGTGTCCTGAAGCAGAGCTCAGTCTTGCACCACAGGGTCAGCAGAACATTATGCACCCATGTTGTTTCTCTAAGTCTCGGATCCCTCTCCCGGTAGGCATAATTGTACTCCGTATCCCTCAAGGGTCCTGGGGGATTGCTTCATTTTCGGATTAGAAAATCTGTCATTTTGGCATACTTTGTGTCAAAAGTGACCCCAATGGAAAAGGGGGAGGTAAATTTGGGCTACTTTTTGCTGTTTGGGCTACTTTCAGTTCAGAATGGGATACCCACTTTGCATTTTGGGCTACCCCAAGCCGCACCACACGTTTCTGACCGCTAGGTGGCGGCATCGTCATGTCTGCTGACCGGGTAGCCCAAAATGAAGAAACATAGCCCAATCTGAAACAATGGGGGAACTACACCAAAATGAAATAAAGTAGCCCATTCTGACCCAGTGGTCAGTGGCCAAACTGACCACCACTCCCTAGGGGGAAATGTCCCATTAATCCATGCACATCCACTTCCCACATCTTTCGGGATACATCGGTATGCCATCTATTCGATGTGGTATTCACTGGCCACCCTGCGTGGCTAGTTTTAGGGGTCATCCCGGGGTAGGGTCCCCGTATGTGCCCTCCGACTGGCAGAGCATTCCATAAATATTCCTTCCACCAAGTGGTGGGGTTATTTACATCACTAGTTACTTGCTTTATACAGTCCCACACTCGGTCGGGCTCACCTTCCTCCCAAGCTTGCTTGGGGATGACCATGTAATACTCAGTTAGCCCATTTGGGAGGCTTCGATTCCTCACATGAGGTGCATTAATGAAGCTCAATTTTACTCCCTGCAGGGTCACATGTAAGGTCATGGGCACCACCGGCCGGTTGAGTGGAATCTCGTTGTGGGCCGAAAAGGCCTTGTTGTTGTCAATAACAATGGTTCTAGTTTTAGCGGCCCTCTGTGCCTGTGGACTTTCCACAACCATTCTAGGTCGTCTTATTATCTGAGGTAGCAACTCGGTTTCTTTCTGTTTGGGGGGTGTAAGACTCCCCATGGGAGGTGGGGTATCTCCTTCGACCGCCCATACTTCACCTTCAGTTCTGGTTCCGTTAGGAAACGTCTCCAATCTAAAAAATAGTACAGTTAGCAGCCTGGGCCCTGCCTGTCTCATATTGTACCCATGCATTTATCCTTCCATATTGGTGGATTACCTTAGTGCAAGTCACATTCTGCATGCCGCTGGCATAATCCCACACCCTTAATTTCCCTTCCTCCCATTCTACCAGCCCATATGTGAAATGTGTGTCATTCCTAACACGCTTAAGCCTTTTTAGCCATTTCAACCAGCCAGTTAGCCTAGTGAACTAGACCAAATTCTTGCTTTGCAGAGTTTGGTCTAGGCACGCTTCATAAGAACCCTCGCAGCCTGTGGCTGTCCAATCACAGCTCGCTATAGTTTTGGTTGGGCCAATCACAGCGCTCTATATTTTGGGCCAATCACAGAGCGGGTGTAGCCGATGACGTCAGCACTGCGGCCGTGAACCCAAGCAACATGGCGGCAACTCAGGAACCACGTTCGTTTGAAACGGCTTTGTCATCAACATTGGATTATTTAGACTCCAACGTGCGTAAAGTAGTGCAATGTCCCAGTACACCTGATATTCGCATGTTTTTCATACAAAAACGACAGAAATCATTGGTGTTAGACGCCATTAATGCCTCCCGCTTTTCCGTCGCCGTGATTACGTCACGTTGTTCGTCACTCTGATTGGTCCTAGTGCTATCCAATTGCGTGCTGACATTTTGAAAGACAACCGTAGATCCCGCCTCACGACTGAGAGCCATCAATGGTTCGTGGCCAGACTATATATACACATATATAGGATGGCTTGCCAGGCTACCAGCCAATAGAACGGGAGGTGCAATTCTCCCCTGGATTAGGGACTGGGCAGCCCAGGGTGAGTTTTCTACAATTTTCCTTCCATTTTGTTACATTAAAGGCTTCTTCCTTTGCTGCCATGCTTGAGGTCGTGGGCAGTTTCAATTCCCCTTTTCTCTTTGTCACCCATCCCTTCACCACAGTTGTGGTGTGAAGTTTTGTAATCTTTGTAATTGGTGAGGGTGTGGAAGTTATAACTAATATACAAATTATTACTGCCGCAATGTATTTGATTGCCCCTCTGCAGCAGGTTCCCGTGGCTTGCGGCCTCGGGCGGGGCCCCGCCTCATCGTCCTCACTCCATTCACTGAGGTCGCTCATGCCTGTGGAGACGAGGGAACGAGGTGAGTATTTTACTTGCTGGTCTCTGGCGCCTCCTGTGGTCCTTGCTTGACCCAGGTGAGGTCCTCAAAGAGCAATGGGGCCTCCTCCTCCCTGTTCCATCCCAAGTTCGTACTAACCATAAATCCGTTACCATCTCTCAGGGTGTCCTTCCAGACGGTTACGGTTCCCCATCCTCTGGGTTTGCGAACCAGAACCTGAGTTTGGACTCTGGTTATTGTCATTCCCTGCCCTGCAGGCACTGTAGCTGATATGTACCAGTCTCGATCAGTAGTCTCATGACGGACCTGTTTCCTATCCCACACATCTGTAGTCATAGGATACCTCCGGATTTTATCTCTCAGCCGCAGCTGCGGCTGAGTGGCTTCCCATATCACCCTGCCCCATGGGGCGTAGGTGGATTTTAAGCTTCCCTTTTTCTTGGTACACACCACTTCTTTGTAGCAATCCTCCCAGTATCATCTTCGGTATGTTCATTCTGTGTATGTTTAATTTAATCCTTTAACTTTTCGTTCTTTTTATAACACAGTTAGGAGATCTTTTTACCTTTTTATGCTGACGTTTCGACCATCACTGTGATCTTCTTCTGAGCTAGGCTGCTGAAATCCTCCCAGTATTTCTGGTAGTTAGTGAAACCCGCAAGTATACCTTTGTCCAGTACCAATAGTGTAACAGGACAAATTCTCACTCCACAGGAGTTTGAGCAGCTTATGAGTCTTCCCATTTCTCTTTTACAGCACTGCCTTGCTTCTTCTATAGCATGGTGGTCCAGGCGACCCAACCGAACTCGACCAGCTATTGTTTTCCAGCACTCTGAGCACCAACTCACTTTCACAACTCCATGCAGTTCTACAGCTCTAGAGGGTAAAGAGTTTTTTGGTAGTTTTCTATCTTTCAGAAATTGTGATCTCATCCATTTAATTTCAACAACCTTTTTCCCACAATTCCCACATGTTCCCGGGTGATACAATGTCCACCTGAGGCTCTCCTCTCTGATTTCACTGCCTTGTGTTTTTCTCAGCGTGATTCCATCTGAGGTAGAGCCACTCAGGAGCTATATAGGAGATAGGATTCCCTCCTCATTTATGGGGTACCATTTTCTTACAGTCTCCCAACCAGACCTGTCCTGAGCCGGGTTCTGTTTTCCTGACCGTGTTCCCTTTTTGGATGCCCCTAGTTTTCTCAATCTTTCCAACTTGGGGTCATTTGTGAAGATAACTCTCCTCTTGTTCTCCCTGTGGAGAGACAGAGGGCGTTGTTTTAGTTTTTTCTTGTCTTAAATGAGGCTCCATTAGCGCTCTGTTAATTGCTAGCACCACTCCTGGAGCATCCCACTCTTTTAAGTTTAGTGCCTTTATGGTGTCTTTTACTGTGCGCACTGCTCTCTCAGCCACTCCATTCGTGTGTGGCTTGTATGGGATGGACCATTGCACCACTAATCCCTCATTTTCGAGGAGTTCCAGCACCACTTTATTTTTAAAGTGGGGGGCGTTGTCCATTCTTATGGCTCTGATAGCAGGAAACGAAGCCAGCAGCCTCGTCATGCAGTCTGCTATTTTTCCTGCCTTCATGTTGGGCAAAGGGAACATACATCCTATGTTTTCTCCCCTGTTCCCTTTAACCACCAGGAAGTATTTATTACCTCTTCTGGTCCTCCGCAGTTCTCCGATATCACATGATACAGAAACAAGGCCTTCCGTGCCAATGCGGTCACCCACAACTTTTTCTCTAGGCTGTTTTCCCAGTTCCACACAAACTTGGCAGCGTGGTTTCACTTCTCTCAGCACTTCTTTTAAACATGGTATGTAGAGAGCCTCCTGGAGGCACCACTTCCTCAATCTCTGGTGTCCCAGATGCCCTAGCTTCTCGTGGAGTTTTCTCATGAGCTCGTAGTCCGGCTCCTCACTATTGTGGAGTACCAGTCTCACCATTCGGGCTTGGGCCAGTCTGTCTGCTGCAGCATTGCCCTGTGCCTCAGTAGTTTTATCCAGCGTGTGAGCCAGCTGATGTCGAACCTGAAAGTCCTCCTTTCGCAGGCAGTTTGCAATCAATGCCCACTCATCTGTGAACTTCACAGCTCCTCCAGTCTGACCTTTAGTTATCCCGTGTTTCTCCCACGTGGGCAACTCATTATTTACACCCTTACACACCCAGTCGCTGTCGCTGACTATTAGTGCGGGTGTTTTCCCATGTGCACGCACATGATGTGCCATGGCTTCCAGCACAGCCGTGAGTTCGGCTTTCTGTGCAGAACCTGCAATCCTCCCCTTTTTCTGGGAGCTCTTTTTGTTATTTACATATTTTATCCAAACCCAGTATACCATTTCATCAGATTGAGTTTTAAACCCATCCGTGTAATACGTGATTCCCTTCTCAGGGTCTCGAGGAGGTTCTGGCTCCTTGACCCTTTTGGGCTTTACGTCTGTCCCTTTAGGCATGATGGACACGGTAGGGTCCAGTAGCATTACATCCCATTTCTCATTTCTGCATGTCAATGCTTTCCCTGGGATTACATGAGAAGATTTAAAATTCCAGAGCTCTGGTTCTCTGTTGTGTAGCAGCAGTGGTTGCCCGTCGGCCAAGCACATGATCTGAAACCAGTACTTATGCTCTCAAATACTTCTGGGTCAACCTCCTTCCCTTCTGGGGTATACTTGTAACCTAGGAATTTTATGTCCTGGATCACTAGCTGTGTTTTGTCCAATGCTATGAGAAATCCCGCATCACTGAGCTTCCTCATGACTTGCAAAGAGTCGCGCAGGAGCTCGTGGGGGTCATCATTTGTGAGCAGTATATCGTCTATGTACACCACTACAGGTTCTCCCTCCAGTACCTCCTCGATGATGGTCTGAAAGGCATTGGGTCTATTTATAAACCCTTGGGGCAACCGGGCCCATTGATATGTTTTATTTCCCACCTGGAACACAGTCAGCCTCTGAGACTTCACAGACAGGGGTATGGACCAAAATCCGTTTGCTAGGTCCATGCTGCTTTTGTATTTCCCCGGCTGCACTTGAGCCCTGGCTCTCTGGGGATTTACTTTGTATCTTATATCCGGTATGATACGTTCATTAACCCTTTTAATGCTGTAATTGTTAAAGTCCGCCTGGTCATTTTTGTCTTTTTCTTTCAATAAATATGTTATAAAAGGTCCTGTGTGCACACAATTGTTACCATTTTTTCAGGACAAGTTTAGTTTTCAGTCTCTGTAAAGATTTTGCAGTTATTGTGTTTAAATTACTCAAAAAACAGTATGTAATAACAAAAAAACTAAAAACGGATTTGCTTTTTCTTCAGAAATTTATGATCAGAAAATGAAAAATGACATGAACAAACATTCTGAACTTGCAGCAATCATACTTAGCATGTATTGCAACTTTGTATTCATTTTTTTTATATTTACAGCTTTCAGTGTCTCAGTTTTATGTGATATTGTCTGTCAAAGTTTAGGTGTTTTTAGAATAGAATAGACTATTGATCCCACAGTGGGGAAATTCACTTGTCACAGCAGCACCATCACTCAAAGGGTAATTAGAAGATAAAAAAACAAGGATACATGTCATAACAGTTGCTACTGTCATTGCTGTAATACAGTATGTCACCACAGGGTGGCAATGTATATACACATAAGCAGTAATCTAGTATTGTAATCTTAGATCACTAAAAAAAATCCCACAGTGGGGAAATTCACTTGTCACAGCAGCACCATCACTCAAAGGGTAATGAGAAGAAAGATAAAAACAAGGATACATGTATATACATATAGGCAGTAATCTAGTATTGTAATCTTAGATCACTAAAAAACCACAAATAAAAGAAAAACAAACTTTGTACAATGCAGCATACTGCGAGACACAGACAACAATTTTAGCTGCTGTGAAACTCTGCAAAACAGTTTCTCTCTAGCTGCAGACAGAGGCCCTTATCACACGCTCGGCACATCCAGGGAGTACTTTTTTT
>SSNS01000691.1:0-13392 GCA_006937985.1 Aphyosemion australe | reverse complement strand
AGCAAAACAAAAAATACAGAAATAAAGCTAGAAAAACATTTGAACTGTAGATAAACTTACTGCAGCTGTGGAGAATGATCTTCATCCACATCTGAGTCCACAACCACAGACGCACATGGACGTTTTGTTTTCCTGGAATTAGTGTTACTATTAGCAGAAATACGAGTAAACAGAAACGATAGTAGTAGCAGAAATACGTGTAAACAGTAACGATAGTAGTAGCAGAAATACGAGTAAACAGAAACGATAGTAGTAGCAGAAATATGAGACAACAGAAACTGTGGAGCGTATTGTAATGTAGCTTGGAAAATATTTAGTGCGCTGCGCGCAGATACTTACGGTGTTTGTGGTGTGTGGGGCACGTCTTGCTCCTCATCAACAAATCGTGAGGGAAGTTTCCTCTTTCTGGAAGATTTTCTGAGTTCTTCCATTATTTACAAAAGTCAATCTAATATATACAGATCAAAAAACCTCCGTGAAAAACACAGCGAAAAAACACAGCAGCGCATCGGAGAAGCGCACCGGAAAAAAAACGAAATACGTCGATAAAACTACGACAAAAACCGGCGAAACAATGTAAAATGTGACTAAACCTACACTAATAAGATGTACAAAGTACAATATTTACAGAAAACAGTGGTTATTTATACCAGTTGGATTGAAACCAGTCGAACATCCGCATCCAAAACAACTCGTCCTCCCTCTATTGTTCTAACGGCTGACTGTGAATTTCCAGGCTCTCAGGCAAGGCGTTGCGTAACATTACCGTAATGCATGTAGTATCACTGGAAAGCGCCGGGTCTCAGCTTTCAGAATCCGTTTGAATTACGTCATTTGCGCAAACAGTCGAAGAGTTACGGTAATTTCAAAAATAGAAGCTATTTTGTGTCGGCGCCGACACATTTGCATTGGAAGGGAGCCCTTAAGTCATGTACCAACCGGTGTTTCCCGTTAGGTTTTGGCACCATCTGGATCGGTGTCACCATGAGGCTTTCTTTTACCTCCTTTAGCACTCCCTGTCAGGTCAAATCTAATAATAATTCATCCAGATCTTCTTTTCCCTTCTGTATCAGGTATTGGGGTACCCGAGGCGGCGGGGTAACTCTAATCACATATGGTTCTCCTGTGTACAACCCACAATCATTTTTATTTTTCGCAAATTTTTATTTTTTCAGTTCCTGTCTGAGTTGGGCCTTTTCATTTTCACACACCTCTGCCTCCTGTACCAATCTTTCAAGCTCTTTGTTCAAGTCCACTGATGCTCCTTTGGCTGTCTTTTGGTGAGTAATTTGATGGGTGCTCGTTGCTGGAAAACTGAAGGTCGGCAGGTGATCTTTAACTAGCTCGACCAAGTCTGAAATGCATAACCAACTAGCTCCTTTTGGGGCAGGCAGACATTGCGATACCATATCTGGGTGAAATACAGGCTGTAGATCTATCCGTGAGCCGTCGGCCAGGCTCACGGTAAACAAATCATTTACCTTAATGGTGTCTTTAGTTTTTTCCATTCCTGAAATGTTAGCTCCTGTATCAATCAGGTATTTATTCCCTTTGTATGTACACACCAGCCATGGGTATTCTACATACGCTACCTTCTGTATCGCATCTATTGCTTCTTTGGCAGTAAATGGGTAGTCGGCGAACTCCCGTGGGATGGTTTGACTCCGGCAAGTGCCGGTGTCGTCTCCTCTCGGGTCCTGCGCCGTGCAGCCCGCTGCTCGGATGTTAACTTTGCGTATTCCTCGGGGGGAAGCCAATTGTTTGATTCCCTCCGTGGTGCCGCGCACTGTCGATCTGTTTCGTAGCTCCCACTTTTCCGTGGGTCCTCTCTGGAATCTTCCCTGATTCTCCCTTTCCCTTGGGACCACGCTTCTGTGGGTCCTCTGAGGGTTTCTGTTTGGGCCCCCGAAGGGGCCCTCCCTTTTTTTGGCAGGTCTCTCATATTTCTAGTTACTTCCCAGTTATTCATCTCCTCGAGTTAACCTGTGCCACTTAACCGACAGGTTTACCGCTCCCGGGAGCGAGGTCAACAATCGCTCCTGGTGTATAATAGAAGCTCCTTCCTCCTGAGAGGGATTAAATTTTTCCGCACTTCTGCTGCCAGTCTATCTACAGACTCATCCATCTGATCTCCTCCTGGCAGCCGAACCTGTGTCCGGCAATCTTACCCCCTGCTTTAAATGCAGAAGGCTAATCATACCAGGTTTTCTCAACTCATTGTCTGTTAGTCCTGCTTGTCTCAAATGTGCAATGTATCAGTTTTGCGGCTCTCCGGCCCTCCGATCAGGTATTAGGCCAGCTAGTGCCAATAGGCTCCCAGCTCTCTCTACAAGAGATTGGTCAGCGGGAATTGGTCTTTCTTCCCTCCAGCCACCATATCCCTGGACAGGGGCTGGGGGCAGGTAATCGCCATGAGTGTATGCATGCTCAACATCACAATCTCTCTGGATACACCCGTTCCTATAGAAATCATACCCGCTCCTAAGGAATTGGGTCTTGAAAGGTTCTGTCCAGTTGGGTTCCTGTTTTATACCCATACTGTCTTTTGCATGTCTAATTACATGTGCTTCTGCTTTCCCTGAGTACCAGTCGGGAAGTTCACGGGGTACCTCAGGCTCATGATCCCCATCGGTGAGGGGTCTAAAACCTCTACACCATGGACCCGTAAAGGGAGGACGGTCCTGGTTGTACCTTGTCCCTGAATTCGGCACAGGGGCTCTCCCTCTCGCGCCGTCAGGTGGTCCGATCCAAATGTTTCTGTCCTTCTCATCCTCCTCACTGTCTGAGGGGCAACTAGGTTCCCGCTGCCTCTGAGGGCGCGGTTCTTTTACCCTGATGGGTGAAGGTCTACAAAAATCAGAACCCTGTTCCCCTGCAGGTGGGTTCCCGGTTGAATGACCCACCGGGGTCCACGTCGGTGCCGTGGGGTTTAACGGTCTCCTTGGAGTTGTGGGGTTTAACGGTCTCCTTGGAGTTGTGGGGTTTCTCAGCATTGGGGGCCTTATTGGAGTTGTGGGGGTTGGTAAGGTTTGCCCTCGTGGGCTTACCGCAGGAATCCCCAACAGTTCTTCTACCGGCGTACCGGGAAGGGTCCCCCATGTCACCTCTTTACTGGGTTGTTTGTGCGGTTCTGGCTGCGGCTTCCACCAAAGGGCTTTTCTAGCCACCTCTAGGCTGTGCACCCAGACTGCTGGTTCCATAGTTTTACCTAACCACGAGTTGGTTAGGGCTTCTTGAATCATAGCATCTCTTGAGTGAGTTTGTATGATCACATTTTTTACCGCACAGAGGTAATAAACCACTCGTGTAGGTTTTAGGTCATGGGCTGTCAGAGCTTGCTCTGTTTGCTTTCTCCAGCGCCCCAACTCACTGCGCGGGGTCGTGCCGGTGGCATGGAATATTACCACAATCACCTTTACCGCCAGATCTCCTGGATCCAAACATAAAGGGGTTCCGCCAGCTGACTCATACTCTCCCCATGTAAGGGTGGCTTTTCTCCAGTTTTAAGACCAGGGTCCTTTAAAGACAGGGTGCGGTCGACACACACCAGCAACAACTTAGCTTTTCTGTCCCGGATTTCATCCCCGAGGTCAGGAATTGCAACCTGTGGTCTCGTTCTATTTTGTGAGAATCTTTTTACGAGGCTACTCACTTTCCTCTTGGTAAGAATCTTTAATGAGGCCACTCACATTCCTCTGGAACTAGCATTGGTCGAGCAGGACTATTCTCCCTAAGGGCGTCCTAAAAAATGTCTAAGCTGTTAGACTCAGTGTGCACTCTAGGGTCCCTAAGTGCGGTCCCTTGACCTAGTGCCGGCCTCTTAGGGAATCTATCCCCCTTGCGGGATTCTTTCCCCGTTCTGGACTTTCTAAGCTCTCCACCAGGTGTCCCCGGGTATCAAGCAGATCAAAGCCCCACGTTTGGGCGCCATGTCACAAGCCGCGCCATCAGGCTAGCCCCCAGGCAGAAAATCTTTAGGGCCTCAGCTCATGGTACAAAATGGTGGGCTTGACCTCTGACCCCTCCTGATGAACCCCCTTACTCTGTGGAGAGATGTTCAACTATTCTAAAAAACCTAGACATGCACCACTGTTAATATTTCTTGTTGTTCTCTGTTATTTATCTAATTATTATTTTTATTTTAAATGCATTAATTTAATTATTTGTTCATGGAAAGACTCATGCTGTGCAAAGTGTAGGAACACTCAAAACAACCAACCTTTCCTCGCTCTCCCCTGGGCAAAAAGGGGCAGAGACTGAGTATGAACTTGGGATGAAATAAAAACAACAGCCAAACTCACCAGTCTGAGTTGTCAGAGAAATGAAGGAGGCCCCTCGTAAAGTTTGTTGCTCCTTACGCAATGGGTTAGGAATATTTTATTAGCAAGCAAAAAATTATCCAAAGACAAAAAGATTATATAGCAAAGTTTTCTAACAAAAAGGCTCTCAGTACTAACAGTTCTCTAGTCAAACCCCAAAGACTAAGAAGCTCTCCTCCCCCGTCTCTTCTCTCACTTATCCCCTCTACTCCCACCTTTCACCTCCCCCGTCCACATCCGGCAGTTACATCTTTTACTCTCATCGAAAACAGGATGTCACTGTTTATCTTTGCACGCAGCGTCTTGTCCTCTTCTCTTCCGATAACAATTTCTTTTTTGTTTCAACGCCTCTCGCTTCAGTGAGCAGCAGTTCGCTTCTTCTCCCCGCTGTGGTTTCTGAGTGTCGACGCTACACTTGATACTTTCCACTGACAGCTGCATCCTGTGGAGGTCTAACGGTTACATTACACATTTGCAGGTAGAAACTAGGTCTAAATTTACTGACATGCACCAACTTCCCTCTAAGAGGCCGGAATACATGATGGTTTACACAAGTTGTTTTCAAGATATATCATAATCATTCACATACATTTTACTGGCAGTTTCAAGAATCGGATCAGAATATTCCGATTGACATGTTTACATGACAAATTTTTGATCCGATAGGGCGTTCAATCCGATTACTTGTGCCCATGTAAATGTAGCTACTGTCCTTATTTATTTATTATTATAATGATCGCGGGTTGAGACACCTGAATCAGAACGCGAAAACTAAATGACTCCGTTGATTTAAAACTACACGAAGATTAATATTTTTAAAAACATTCAACACATTTCTTATTAACAAAAACTTGGTCACAAGGACTTACCATGAACAAATGAGCCCCACAAACTGTCCCTTGCTGCAGGAATCCAGGCTTTCTTCGGGGTCGCCCGCAATCATCTCTTTTGTATTTCACGGTCCTTTACAGAGGAAATCCCAATAAAATTTTTTATCAGGCCTCCCACGATCCGACCGATCAACCACACAGCAAGAATCATCCATCTGCTTCACTAAATCCTCCTCCAAGCGTGTAAAACAATCAAATTATAGGCAAAATACGCTGTTTCTTGCCACCCACCTCCCATGATGCAATGCAAAAAATATAAAGATTGACATCACAAAAGATCCTCCTATTGCCATGTATATAAATCTGTATAAGTGAGTCTTCCTCCTGCTGGTCAAAGCAGGCCATCCTACCTGAGAGCATAACTCACAGTGGTGAGTTAGACATTTACAGTTAGTAGTGAATCTCAGAGCAGCATGGTACACAGGCTTAAGCAATCAAAGACATTTAGCAGAAGCATTCATATATAAAATATCTCCACAATCCAGCACAGGTAAAAATGTTGCAGCAACAAGTTGCTTCTTTGCATTAAAAGAACAACAAAACTTATTTTGAAAATAAAAATGCAGTTTTAACTTCAGCTTCTTCACAAGATTCTCTACATGAGGTTTGAAGGTGAGCGACTCGTCAATCAAGAAACCCAGATATTTGTTTGTGTTAACCAACTCTAAGAGTGGTCACTGAAGGTATCACTTGGTTCCGCCTCCTTGAATTGGAAAACAACATGAGCTTAGTTTTGTCTGCATTGAGAACAAGTCCAAGCTGGAGTAGTGAATGTTGGACAGCAACAAAGACTTTCTGCACCGAATCAATGGCTTGTGCAAGAGTGTTACTGCAGCTATAAATAACTATGTCGTCAGCATAAAAGTGCAGGTTTGCATCTGTAACGTTTTAGATTAAGATTGTTCATGTAAATGATGAGTGTATATTCATTCATTTTCACAATTATTTGTGTCCCTCCAGGCACTGGGCTTCTCGGACACTGAGGAAAGCTCTGCTTTATTTAATTTGATAGAAGTCAGATGTGATTTTTCTAAGCTTGGATTTGTTAAATGTTATATAAAGAAGTGCTTTAATTTTTATGTTTTGTCTAGGTTTCCTTTGATAAAACTGTGACTCTTTTGCAAAGCATCTGTTTTCTGCATAAAGGTTTAAAACAACTGTCAGTTAAGAAAATGAACTTTTTATTGCGTGTGAATTCTGGTACATGAAACATGCAAGGTTATTTTACCATTTTTTTCAGTTTATTAAAGCTTTTGTTCTCACTGCAGCATTTATAGGTATGTCCAAATGATCCCTAGTAACAGGTAATTATTACTCCTAAATGTGGAAACATTCTTGTGCTCTGTGTGGCGGTTAGTATCGCGTAACTACAATGTGGTTTCAGAAGTGAGAAACAGGACCAGTGGTGACATGTCCCATTCTTTTCACTGTTATTTCTTATGGACAATAAAGCTTTTTTCAGGCTTTTGTTGTGTGGTAAAGTTTACTTTGTTGTCTTGATTATTTCTGTCCTTAAAATGACAAAACAGTATTTACACACATTTTCATCAGGGCATACTCAGGACATCAGCCCAGTGGGTTGTTTCCTTACTGTGTTACCATAGAAACATCGGTGGATGGAGTCTCTTGAGACAGACATTGTGTCAAAAAAGCTCAAGAATAAGTGAAATAAAAATGTTTGCAGTTCCTTTTCAATGACAGAAGTGTTGTAGGATGAAGTTCAGAGAGATGAACTTTTGCACTGCAATGAATTAAACTGGCTCCTTTTCAACATGTTACTTTGTTGGAAATTACAGTTTTAACCGCTGACAGCTGTAGGAAGTCTGATGTCATAAATAATTTGTTTTTGTTTTTCTGGATGATCTTGAAACTCCGTACAAGTCATTTGGAGCTATTCCTCATCTTTGGAAACTGTTGGTGCGATGGTGGCAGAGGAATTAAGGGCCCGCCCCTAACCAGAGGGTTGGAGCTTTGCGCCCCTCTTAGCAAATGGTGTAAATCTTGTTTGATCTCGATACAATATCTCAATACTATGGATTGCGATTAGATGTTTTCCAATATCTCAAATTTCAGTCACAATACCATTTTGATTTGATTTGATTTAGGATCCACTAATCAATATGAAACTATATTACAAGTGACCTCAAGTCAAACAAGTTGATGATGATGAACACAATCATTTCCCAGGGGAGAGACCATTCCTTCACTGCTTGCCATGAAGCTGCTAGCTTCTTCATGTTTGGTGATGTACAGAAACAGGTGGAAAAGAGTGAGCATGTCAGTGGAACTTCAAAATAAAGCAATTTTCAAAATAAAACTGGGTTTGATATATAGTTATTCTACCGATTTTTGCATTTTGGATCGATGACTATAATATTTTTATCGGTGTAGTGTTACACTCCTACTGCTCAGCCAGGGTCTGAAACTAAATTTTTGACTCACCGGCCAGATGATAAAATCTACCGGCCAAGCATATTTTTTACCGGCCAAAATTTTAAATGATTTATATCTACCCAAAGCACGTTATTCTATAATATATTATTTTTGATCCAAACAGAGGAGTGACAACATAATTAAAACATCATTAATAAGAAAAACAACTTTTTAGTAATTTCTGATTTTTTTACTTTTTAAAAATGTTTTTAATTAACTCTTTTATTGAAATCTCCTTGTTTTCTCTGTCCATGAAATCTGGCCTCCTGCTTCTGACATTTGTGCAACAGCATTACAGCCTTTGGTAGTCCCACATAAACATGAATAGGTAGACGCTGGAGAGCGTAATGGCATTGCCGCCATATTGGATGGGTCCCTCACGCTCTGAACCCAACTGGAGTTGCAGGGTGAGCTACTATGCCTGCTTTTTCTACAGCCTACAGTTGCAACAACCGGCTCACTAATGAAAACGGATCATGTGGGACTTTTCTGAGACTTTGCTAGCCTACCCAATGGGATTTTATATTTTCATTTATTTTGTTTAATTGTGTTTTAATTGTCATGCCATACCATGTGCCTGATTTTGTGAAAAGGTTTGATAAAATGTGTTTTTTAGTTGGGTAAGCACCTTCCTCAGTAGAAATAAATGCACTGGGGGCGAATGGAGACCCATCTAAGATGGCGGCCGGCCACTACGGCAGCGGCCGGCCACTACGGCAGCACCCGTCTACGGGGCGTCTACGTCTATGTCTGTGGTCCCTGATCTCTGGAGAATTCAATTCAATTCAGTTTATTTCTATAGCGCCAAATCACGACAAGAGTCGTCTCAAGGCACTTCACAAAGTAAACATTCCAATACAGTTCAGTTCATTAAGCCAATCAGTAAAAATGTTTCCTATATAAGGAACCCAGCAGATTGCATCAAGACACTGACTAGTGTTGATACAATCCTCATACTAAGCAAGCATGTAGCGACAGTGGGAAGGAAAACTCCCTTTTAACAGGAAGAAACCTCCAGAGGATCCTGGCTCAGTATGAGCAGCCATCTGCTACGACTCACTGGGGATTGAGAAGACAGAGCAGGCACACCCCACACACACACACCCACACACACACCATATAGATCAAGTAGTGTTTCTATGGCTACACTGTGATTTCTTAGTAGAAGTTCTATTTAGTAAGAGAAACTTTATTGTCTTTATCTGAGTGAATCTATAATTAATTCAATAGGTGAACTAATAGTAGCACATTCTATGTTAAAGAAAGTGAGATGTAATTAGGGTGACCAGATGTCCCGCTTTGTGCGGGACAGTCCCGCATTTTCATCATTTTTCACACGTCCCGCAAATTGAGACAATGTCCCGCATTGACAGTCTCCCGTTCCGAATTTCAATCTTGCATAAACGCTGTGGAGAAAGCCGCCTGTTGCTGTCAGTCGAACCAGGAGGCGGGACTTTACCGCCGGTCTGGAGCGCTTGGGGCGCGCTGCGCGCGCACCCGAACCACCAAAACCCTCTATACAGTCTTTGACCAAAACAGAAGCGTCAGCGAGAACGGAGGAAAGATGAACACCGTGGCGAAAATGCTGTTAGAATAAACTCGTGGGTTAAAAGTGTTCATTGAGACTCTGTCAGGGTCTTTGTGTTGTTTCTCAGAGTCTTTTTTTGTGTCACGGTGCGGAGTCTGATATGAAACAGAGCAGAGAATCCAAGAGTCACAAAAAAATATGTTGGTCTGAACTGAAGCAGGTTTCCCAGTAAGTAGACAGGTCCCAAACGAGTTTCTAACACACACAAGGTGCTGGAGTTATTTTTATTTCAAATACATACAAGCTAAACTCTTTTAAAGCACATTAAAGAGAGAAATAAATGTAAGCCTTCATTATTTTTCTCAGAAATTTGAGGAAAAAAGTCTTTCTAAGGAACCCTGTTAGATTAGATCTGAATTTCTTCAGATTTAAGTCAGTGATGTTTTTTCTCTCTCCCCTAAATATTTACTAGAAAAGATGTGTTGTCATTTTTGAAAAAAAAAACACCATTTTGTTTCTGAATTAAGAAAAAAATAGCAAAAAAGTATGAATATTTGTTGATTTTATTGGAAAATGTATTAAAAACAAACTTAAATAGATCTAAAATTGTTACTGGTACTTTTACTGTCATTCTGTTGTGGAAAATATTCAATGAAAACTCTGAAAAGCTGCTAAAACCTGCATATTGTTTTTTACTGTGGGCCTTTCTATATTATTAAAATGAGTTGATGGTTTAAAATCCTTTTAGCTAAAGCTAATCAGAACCACTAGAAGGTCCAAAGAGCCTGAGTTAAGCTGTGGTAATGAGAGGAGCTGTGAAATAGTCTGAAAACTTTTGCTTGTTCAAGTTGAATTCAAATAGAATATATAGTACATGAAATATATGATGATAATAATTATAATAACTATGTATATTTACCAGTGATGTTGGAGCTAAAAGGCAGAAAATAAGTTTTTTTTTTTTTTACTTTTTTACTTTATCTTGTTAAATTGGAATTTTACGTTGTCCCACATTGAGTAGTCTCTGTCCCACATTTGGCGATTTGGGATCTGGTCACCCTAGATGTAATATCAGGAGAGGGAGAATGTTCAGTGGTTGGCAGCAGTGTGCCAGTCGATGGCCCCCTCCATGAGGCCACCACAGCTCAGCAGAACGCCAGTGTAGCTTCTTCTGGGGAGAAAAACACTTAGAGAGAAAATAAAGTTAACAGCTGAAATAACAGGAAATAATGCAATTAGAGAGTGGTGGTAGAAGAGAGTAGCAGAGTGTAGAAAGTGGTCAGTATGTCCTCCAGCAGTCTAAGCCTATAGCAGCATAAGTAAGTAAGTAAGTAAATTTTATTTGTATAGCACTTATCACAGAAAAAGAATCACAAAGTGCTTCACAAAGATCAACAAAACACAAGATAGTCATCATAAAATGATCTTAAAACAAAACAACAGAATATCATAAAATCATTAAAAATCAGAAAACAGAAAGTCATAAAATTATAAAAATGATAAAACAAATGAAAGATTATTATAAATACAAGTTAGAAAAAACGAATAAAACATAAAAGATTTAAGTAAAAGCAGTTTTAAACAAAAGGGTCTTCAGCTGCTTTCTAAAGGTGACCAGACTGTCAGTAACACGTAGGGATAAAGGAAGTTCATTCCAAAGTCGGGGTGCAACAGCCTGGAAAGATCGATCACCTCGACTTTTATATCTGGTCTTTGGAATTTCTAGAAGGTTCTGGTTGGTGGACCTGAGGGCTCGGGTTGGAGCATAAGGCTTTAACAGTTCAGTAACATAAGGAGGAGCTTGGCCATGTAGAGCCCTGTATGTTATAGTAAGGATCCTAAATTGAATTCTAAAGTTAATGGGTAACCAGTGCAGAGACATCAGAATAGGAGTGATGTGAGCTCTTCTGTTTGCTCCAGTTAGGAGCCTCGCTGCAGAGTTCTGGACCAACTGAAGGCGCTCAAGGGCTTTTTTGTTAAAACATGTGAAAAGGGTCCTTTAACTTTTTGTTCTTTTTAAAACACAGATAGGAGATCTTATTTACCTTTTTTATGCTGACGTTTCGGCCATCACTGTGGCCTTCTTCAGAGCTAAGCTGCTGAAAGCAGCTTCACTTCCGCTTCCGTTTATGTGCGGGCAGCAGGGGACGACGATATCGCCCCCTGCTGCCCGCGCTGTCCTCCTCGATGACACAGTCCCATGCGTGGTCTAACGTGTACATGGACATGGGACCATGAACAGGGACGACGGAGTATACACGTTAGACCACGCATGGGACTGTGTCATCGAGGAGGACAGCGCGGGCAGCAGGGGGCGATATCGTCGTCCCCTGCTGCCCGCACATAAACGGAAGCGGAAGTGAAGCTGCTTTCAGCAGCTTAGCTCTGAAGAAGGCCACAGTGATGGCCGAAACGTCAGCATAAAAAAGGTAAATAAGATCTCCTATCTGTGTTTTAAAGAGAACAAAAAGTTAAAGGAATAATCAGACAGACACAGGATGAACGTACCAAAGATGATGTGAAAAGGGTGTTACAGTAATCTAGACGGGAGGAGATAAAGGCATGGATAACCATTTCAAGCTCATGTTTTGACACCAACCTTCGTAGTTTGGAGATATTTCTCAAATGATAAAAACAGTTTCTGACCAGCGTTTTTGAGTGGCCTTCAAGAGACATTGATTGGTCAAAGACAACACCCAAATTTCTCATGTTTGACTTGACAGCAGAAGCTAAATGACCAAGTTGTTGACTAATCAGAGGAGCCATGCTTTCAGGGGCAATGATCAGACATTCAGTCTTTTCAGAGTTTAACTGAAGGAAGTTATCTTCTAGCCAGCTAGTGATCGCTGATAGACACTCTAGTAGTTCAGCCAGTTTATGGAGCTCAGATTCCTTAAAGGAGCAGTACAGCTGAATGTCATCTGCATATAGGTGATAAGAGACATCATGAAAAGCATCAATTATCTGTCCAAGAGGGTGTATATATAATAAAAACAGGAGTGGACCTAAAACAGAGCCTTGGGGTACCCCACAGAACAGGTTTGTGGAATCTGACATGATTTGGTTTATACAGACACTGAAACTTCTGTTAGAAAGGTACGATCTGAACCAGTCTAGAACAGTTCCAGAGATTCCCACCAAGTCATGAAGTCTGTTAATTAAGGTGCTGTGATCAACAGAGTCAAAAGCTGCAGAAAGATCCAACAATACTAAGACTGTAAATTCCCCGTTGTCTGCAGCCATCATGATGTCACTGGAAACTTTAAGCAAAGCTGTTTCTGTTGAATGATTTTTACGAAAACCAGATTGGAATTTATCAAAGCTGTTGTGAAGTTCCAGAAAAGTAATCAGTTGATCGGCCACGACTTTTTCTAAGATTTTAGAGATAAAGGGCAATTTAGAAATGGGTCTGTAATTATTAGGCTGAGAGGAGTCCAAACTGGGTTTTTTCAGGATCGGTTCAACAACAGCATGTTTGAAAACAGAAGGTACAGAGCCAGATTGGAGAGATAGATTAATAAAATCCACAATGCATGGGTCAATTTGGTCAAAGACCTTAAGAAGCAAAGTGGTTGGGAGAAAATCAACAGGGCAGGAAGTTGGATTCATGTTTTTCTGAATGAGACAGATGTCCTGGAGATTTATAGCAGTAAAGAAGGACCATGATTGGGAGGGAGGTGGCTGGATGGGAGAATGGGAAGAGGATGGGGGTGGAAAACTTGCCCTGATATTTCTGATTTTATTCTCAAAGAATGCAAGAAAGTTGTTACAGTCAGACCTTGAGAATACCCAGGTAGCAAAATTGGTCTGGGCCAGATGTGGCCCACATCTGGCCAACATACCGCAATGAATGAGGGGCCCCCACTGGCCCAGGCCAGTTTGCCAGAGGTGGGCCATGTATGGCCCATAGCCGTTCCAGCACTGGGCCAGTTGTGGTAACCTGCACTGGCCCACACCTGGCCCAGCTCAGGCAGGGGCGGCTCGGACTCGGCAAACCAGATGTGGGCCAGTGGTGGGCCGTCATTCATTGCGGTATGTGAGCCAGATCTGCCATGGGTGCCGGATGTGGGCCATACCTGCTGAACTGCTTATTGCTCAGTCACAAATTTAGACAATAAATAAAACAATTACACTTCAAATATATACAATAACTGCTCAATCAATAAAAGGAGACCATGCTTAAGCTTTACAAACATTTGTAATTTCAAAAACAGCTGGAAAT
>SSNS01000690.1:197268-218824 GCA_006937985.1 Aphyosemion australe | reverse complement strand
CTGTCTGATAATTTTCTGGTTGATTAAGCAGCTGAGGGCATTGTTAATCACTTTCAGCTGTATTGGTGTTCATGGACTTAACGACAGGTGCACTAAAGTGGCAACAATTACAAAACCCTCAAAACAGGACTGGTTTAACATGTGGAGGTCATTTCAAGTTTCTCCCTCTTGATCTTTTTTGGCTGGTTTTCCACTCGTGCTAGTTTTGGCTTGAGTAATTATCTCTACTGGCAGCATGAGGCGATTCCTTAACCCTACAGAAGTTGCACAGGTTGTCCAACTTCTCCAGGATGGCACATCCACACGTGCTGCAGCAAGAAGGTTTAATGTGTCTCCCAGCACAATCTCCAGAACATGGAGGAGATTTCAGGAGACTGGCGGTTATTCTCGGAGAGCTGGACAGGGCCGTAGAAGGTCCACAACCCATCAGCAGGACCGATACCTGCTCCTTTGTGCAAGGCGGAACAGGCTGAGCACTGCTCGTGCCCTACAGAATGACCTCCAGAGGGCCACTGGTGTGAATGTCTCTACCCAAACAATCAGGAACAGACTTCATGAAGATGGCCTGAGGGCCCGACGTCCTGTAGTGGGCCCTGTGCTCACTGCCCAGCACCGTAGAGCTCCACTGGCATTTGCTCAAGAACACCAGAATTGGCAAGTCCGCCACTGGCGCCCTGTACTTTTTACAGACGAGAGCAGGTTCACCCTGAGCACCTGTGATAGACGTGAAAGAGTCTGGAGAAGACAAGGAGAACGTTATGCTGCCTGCAACGTCGTTCAACATGACAGGTTTGGTGGTGGGTCAGTGATGGTCTGGGGAGGCATATCCATGGAGGGACGCACAGACCTCTACTGCCTAGGAAATGGTGCTCTGACTGCCATAAGGTATCCAGATGAAATCCTTGAACCCTTTGTCAGACCCTACGCTGATGCAGTAGGTCCTGGTTTTCTCCTAATGCACGACAATGCCCGGCCTCATGTGGCAAGAGTATGCAGGCAGTACCTGGAGGATGAAGGAATTGAAACAATTGAATGGCCTTCACGATCCCCTGACTTAAACCCAATAGAACATCTGTGGGACATTATGTTTCGGTCCATTAGGCGGCGCCAGGTTGCTCCTCAGACTGTACAAGAGCTCAGGGATGCCCTCACACAGATCTGGGAGGAAATGCCACAAGACACCATCCGTTGTCTCATTAGGAGCATGCCCCGACGTTGTCAAGCATGCACACAAGCTCGTGGGGGCCACACAAGATACTGAAAAGCATTTTGAGTTGCAGAAATGAAGTTTTTGAAATAATGGACTAGCCTGCCACATCTTCATTTCACTCTGATTTTAGGGTGTCTACACAATTGAGCCCTCTGTAGGCTGAACACTTTTATTTCCATTAAAAGACTTGGCATCCTTTTGTTCCTAAGACATTGCCCTGTCGTTATTTGTATAGATATCCAACTTCATATTGATATCTGATGGATCTAATGTGTTTCTTTAAAGTGTTCTTTTAATTTTTGTGAGCAGTGTATATATGCTGCTGTTTTTGTCATTTCATTTGGGTGTGCTTTTGGACAATGGCTGCAACCATGGAGGATTTTAAGTCTCTTTTAAAGTTTGGTTTTTAATACTAAATGAGCAGAAATCTTCATGCTATTTTTATCATTGACATTTGTTTTAATTGAAATTATTTCTCTTGGCGTTGTGTCATTTTGTGGTTTTGTTTTACCATGTACAACACTTTGGTCACTTCGTGTGTGTAAAGTGCTTTATAAATAAAGCTTGATTGATTGATTGATTGATTGATTGATTGATTGATTGATTGATTGATTGATTGATTGATTGATTGATTTCAACGGTGACTGGACCAGGGGCTGGGTTAGGGGGTGGCTAGTTGGGCTCAAGCCCCGGATGTTTTCTGAAAAGCCCCGAACCTTGATTTCACTTTTGAAGGGTAGAAAATCACTAAGAAGTCACATGCAGTACCAATGTCGGCCAGAGAGGACGCACCTGCGTAGTCTGTATACAGCCTGCTGGAGTCTCCCCTGAAGAAGAAGCACTATGCAGCAGCAGGCATGCTGCAGCTGAGACACACGCTGATGTTAGGAAGTTTTATTTTGGGACCAAAAGAACCACAAAAGGATGAAAACAGTGATGATTTGGGTTTGTGCATCTTATTTAAAACGTGTCAGTAAAGTTGTGATAGAAAGAAAGTGAATGATAGCAAAATAATGTTATGTAGGAGGTTTCATGAGGAGAATCTACACAAGCTGGGATAATTATCATAAAAGTGAACTAATAACAGAGAAGCCGATGCTCTCTGGATGACTAAGAGTAAAGCAGATGAATAGGTAGTACATAAAAATCAAATAAAATGAATAAATTACTTATTTGATTTTTTTAAATTCTATTCTGAGAATGTTTTTTGTATGAGTGAAATATGGTGCAGCAAAAATGCCCCCTCTGTCTGAATCAAATGTCTCCCAAGGGAGACAAATAAAGAGTTGATTGATTGATTGATTGATTGATTGATTGATTGATTGATTGATTGATTGATTTTGAAAATATATATAATTCAATATATAATTAATGGAATTCATTAATTTAATAATTTTAGTCGTTTTGCATACTCTCCCATTAAAGGTAAAATAACAGCTGTCACTGTAATGTGTTTAAAATGACAAAAGTGAATTTAAACCTAATGACAATCATGACTCTTCTTTTAAATTGTGGTTCAACACTAATACTTAAGACAAGCATGATGGAACCCATAAAGTAATATTTTGTTGAACAACACGTTGAGGTGAGGCGACCACTGCAGCCAAATGATTTCTGTGACTCAATCACACTTCTGCACCTGATGTTTTACCCACTGCTCATTAGTGAAGTGTCTAATTTCTCTGGAACAGTTTTGTTTGTTTATTAAACCACAATTCAAAAGCAATGTTTTATTTGAAGGCTAAAGAACAGTTTCTTTCCCCAAGTGATCACCACTGCATGTTTATCCTATGATTTTTTCCTTTTCCGTTGCTCATTTTATGTAAATATTAGGACCAGCACCTTTGCATTGTTGTGCTGGCAGCATATTCTGTTGTTGTACAATTATAATAAAGCTTTCCAATTCTAATAATTTTGCTTAATTATAATTTAGCTATTTTTAATTTGTTATATTTTGAGTTTCTAATTATTTCAGTGACTATTATGAATTTAGCCTTTCCATAGGATATGAATAAATGTGAGGGTTACTGTATAAACATGGCTCAAATCTTAATGTAAAGTCCAAGAGAGAATTTGTTTTTATAGTACTGTATAGAAGTTAACAATATATTTATTATATCAGTTCATAAGTGTAATCTAGTGCTTTTTGTTTTATATATATATATATATATATATATATATATATATTTAAACTCATCTGGGCTAAGCCCCAGATCTTTTTCAATCCTAAGTCCGTCCCCTGGACTGGACTGGGCTGCAAGTGTGCCTCTAAAGCCTAATTGCTTCTCCGTCTGCGTTGGCACGGAAACACACAACGCCATTATCCATCCTTGCGAGGACTCTTCAACAGGCTCGCGAGGACAGACGAAGTCGAGCCCACTTTTCTAAACATCTGTCGAATGATAGAGAGAGCGCAGGCTTGTGATTGGTCAGGACGCCACCATTGACCCTGCAAAAAAATAAAAAGAGAGCTGAAGATATCTAGCGGCAGACACGGAGCAGCTTGAAGAATACCTCACGGAAACACTGAAAATATGAACATTTATTCACCCGTGACTGGAGGAGTATAACGATATGGAGCAAGCGTTTTATTCGTGGACGGAAACCAGCTCCGGTGGCCTAGTGGTAGAGTGTCCGCCCCGGGACTGGGAGATCAGGGTTCGATTCCCGGTCGGGTCATACCAAAGACCTTGAAAAAATGGGACCCAATGCCTCCTCGCTTGACACTCAGCACTAAGGGGTTGGATTGGGGGGTTAAACCACCAAATAGTTCCCGAGCGCGGCCACAGCTGCAGCTCACCGCTCCCCATCATGGGGATGGGTCACATGTGGAGATGTAATTTCACCAGTGTGTGATGATGACTTGGGACTTTAACTTTAAATGACGGGAAACGTGGGTTTAGAGGTGGCGAGAGCATGAAGAGGTGGAGGAGAATGAGGGACAAATTTGTCCATGTTAAAAAATTTCTTAAACACAAAAAAGCACAATATAATCTGCAAATAAACTGTAAATGTTGAACTGGATACATGACAGGATATCCTAGAACTCACAGCTGCTGCGCCTCCTTTTGTTTTCTCAAGGTTTCCCAAAGAAGTCTAAAATCTGCTTTTGCAGTAAATAAATCTTTGAGGTCACCAGCAGGGCAGCACCCCTATTTCCCCCAGTTCTGTCTGTACACCACCACCAGCCTGAACCGTTGATACAAGCATGGCAAGGTGGAGGAACGAGGGCCTGGGCGGGATTCGATTCCCAGACTCCCGGGTGATGGTCACGCGTGCTAACCAGTCAGCCAAAGGGATGATGTGGCAGAGTGGAGTGTTCCATCTGCTGCCACTTACCTTGATTAGGGGTCAGCCAATCAGGGCCCTGGTGGCCTCCTTTAAAAGGCTCACCAGGGCAGGTGTGATTAGATGACTGATGGCTGCCCCTCCCCAGAGAGTGGAGGAGTTTGGGGCTTCCCTGAATGCATACAGGTGGCATGATGGTGTCCTGTGCGTGGTGTGGAGCCGGGACACCAAGGACGCTGGTGGGTGCTACACCTGGATGGGCTTGGGTATCTCGCTCTCTCCTTTGGCTTGGAGTGAGTGAGGAGGAGCGCCTGATGAGCACCCATGGGAGGAAAAGAAAGAGAGAGGGAAGTGCTGGCCTGGAGCGATGACCAATTGACATGGAGTTGCCAGCTTCATACTGGCCCTGGGGCCGACAGAGCCCTTGCATGTGTGTGTGTGTGTGTGTGGGTGGGTGTGTGTGTGTGGTGGGCCCCCACCCCATCGGTAAGCCCCGACTATCCACGTTATGCTCACGGCCCGTGATGCTTTGCGCGAAAGATGCAAGCAACTTCCGGTCCGCATTTGTTTACATTGAGACGAAGCGATTCCTTCATGCTAATCCTCTTTGTATGGTCTTTTAGAGACTGAAAACATGCATGAACACCAGCTGTCACAGCTCAAACGGGACACCGTTACACTCCGTCTGCCTACTGAAGCAGAGAGGTGGGGGGGATGATCTTAAAGCCTGGCCAAAGCTAACGTACAGTAGCATTTTAGCTACTTTCTGAACTCAGTTGCATCTGACAGCGAGGCAATAAACAATCTTAAAGCTCTGATGGTGCGTTCACACCAGCCTTGACGTATGCGTCAAACAACGCATACTTCGTGGCGTTTTGACGCCTATATATTTTTGACGTTGAGGCAGCTTGCGTTGACGCAGCTTGCGTTGGCGCAGCTTGCTTTGACGGTTGCGTCAGCCCTACGGGGAGGGGAAGGGAGGAAAGAGCGCGTGCGCGGCTCTCTGTTGCCGGATGTTTGTAACAATGGCGGATCGTTAACGTTGAAAAAACACTCACCCGACACGCCAAGTTCTCCAGCAACCTTCCTCCAAGCAAGGTCCTTTTTATTCCGATCTCGGTAGGCGTAGCAGGTCGGGTCATACAGTTCACGCTCGTTACAAACAGCTACGATCAGTTTGTCCTCCATAGCTGAATGAATTCGCCTTCTTCCCTCGCTCTGCTGTGACGTATCAACTCGCGCTCTGATTGGTTGACGCTTGTAAAGCGACGCAGAAAGTTCAGCTAGCTGAACTTGCTTTGACGTTTGCGTTGCAAGTGTTGCAAGCTTTGACGTTTGCGTTGAACGCTTTGACGCTTGCGTCAAAGCTTGAAAAGCGTGAAAAGTATCAAGCTTTGACGGGCCCAACGTTCACAAAGCGACGCAGGGACATTGACACAGCTCTGACGCGCCTTACCATAGACTTAACATTGAAACTTGACGCTGGCGACGCATACTTTATGGCCGGTGTGAACGCAGCATGAGGCTTATCAGTACCTACATCGTAATAAGGTTGTCAGAGTTTTGTTGAAAGAGGTGGGACACAATCTTATTTACTTAAAAGCAGACGTAGAGCTGAGTCAGAGCCTTAAATCCCTCATCACCAAGCCTGGATTTTAGTTTCTACATCTGGTGAAATACAAACAGCAGGATGGCACTTTTAGGTTAATAACAGCAGTCTAAACACACGTTAAATTATAACTATTCAGAAAATTGTACACATGAAATAATTCCTGTTGTTGTGAAACTGCTGTCAGATCCCTTTACTACTCTGCGTCTCTTCTCTTTGTCATATCCAACTACAAAGTAGGATGTGGGTGTTCCTCTCTTCGGGTTTTCACAATAAAATGAAAGGAACGCACAAATGAAGTTTGTGGTGGTTTCAAGTTAAGATTTTTCAGCCACAGAGGCGGTGAGAACCGTACCGACGCTCGCAGCTGCACGCTCTCTCACCCTGGAGGTGCATGTTCTAAACATCGCTCTTGTAGCTACAAATTCATTTTTCTCTCGTTGTTAGTACAAGCGCCAACAGCGCAACGTCTTCCCAAGGCACGTGACTATATTTTTCGGGGGTAAATATTTTTTTAAATCCTCTTCAAATTTTCAAATAAACTGCTACTAGCAACAAAACCTCACAATGTAAACCAATGAGTATGTGCTACTTCCGGTATCTCACTGGATGTTGCTAGCATCAGCGTTTCTCCATGAGGCTACTCAAAAATAACGTGGATAGGGTTTTAAGATTATTTTAAATCAGTTAAGACTGATTTTATTGTGTTTATTGTAATAAATTATTATTTTTAACCATACAAACCATGACTCTTAACTTCCTGCACGAGGAATGAACTTGAGTGCCTTGTGGAAATGTTAAAGAGCAAATTGCACAGACGCCCAGTTTAGAGAAACATAACAGGAACTCGTTTTAAATTTTTTTTACACATACATAAATAAATTATTTAGGCTTTTTTTGAGTCATTTTTGTGAGAAAAATGTTTTTTTTTTCTGCCAAATCAAGTGACATCAGCAGAGAGAGTCCTGTTAGCTTAATCCAGAGACAAATATGGATTCTAATGCGGCTCTGACACAGAGGAAACTTTAAACGTACTTATGATGGACCAAAACCATAAAGTTATGAGTCTGGTGCACGTCTCAGAGAGCAGAGACAAGCCAGAGGGAGAAACGATCGGCCAAAGCAGAGAGATTGAGCTGTGATGTGAGGAGAAGCAGCGGGGGAGCAGCAGGTGTCTTGGTGAGTTAACCATGTTAGCTTAAACTTGTGTGCTAGCATCACAATGTTGTACAGATTACTATCATGTAGCAGACAATTACAATAGTATCGCTCAGTTAATATAACATTAATAGGGTCATTCCAGAATTAGAGGACAATTTGGGTAACAAAACATTGAAAAAATGTATCATTTAATTTGAACCTTTCTGTCATGTAATACAAATACCAAGTATCAAGCCATCAAACAATTTGAGTTGTCCAGCTTATGCATCAATAGTAAACTGTTTAAGATCTTTTATTTGTTCTGTGCTCGTCCCAGTGCAACCCTGTTACAGATACTCAGGAACCTGAAAAAGTATATTTTTCCTAAAAAGGTTTGATAAATCCTTCATAGTTATGTAAATAATGTCAAATTCTAACTGAGTAATTATTTAATTTCAAATAAATCTCAAGCCAAAATAGTTGAAGCAACTTTTGGAATCTAGCTTGACCAACTTTTCCAAATTCACACGTCTTTTTAAAACTTTTTTCAGTAATGATTTTCAAATATTCGCTCAAATATATTATGCATCAAATCAGTAAAACTATTACAAGGTCAAGAGGTCAAAGCCTTGAGAGTTTAGACACTCATTTAATATAATTTTGTTTAAAATGATATGGTAACAGGGCTGAAATTACAGTAACAGGGTTGTGCAAAGTAACAGGGTTGAATGGACACAATGCTTTTGATTACATCATGTGACAAATAAATACTGAAAGGACCGCACAAATGCTGCTTGATAACATCATATTTCATTTATTAACATCCGATGCATATTAACCTGTAATTCATGAGTTCATTCATTCAAAATACCTAACAGTTTTCTTGTTGAACAATTTAGCCTATTTTTGATAAAGGGTCACTTGTTTAGGAAGGATAAAAGAACTTATTAATAGGAAACCAATTTTTCTGAACAAAAATTCAGTAGGCAAACAAAAATCTTTTTGCCGTTTTTTCTCCCCTGATTCAACATCTTTCCTCCACTTCTCTCTCTCTCTTTCTAAATAGGCTACTGCTGTCTCCTCTGTTCATCAGCATCACGTCTGGCACGGTATCGTCTTTGTTTTCCTGCAGCGCTCAGTGGTGTGCTAGAACGCTGTAGAAATCAGTTTAAAACTGGTCACAATGTTTGTTTAAAATAATGTGAATATGTACACTTAAAAACAGTTGAATTAACATTCAGTTGATCATCCCACCCAGCTGGTTGTTGCAATACTGACATACATGTTACCTGATGGCAAATATGAAAAAACAGCCATTCATATTAAAATTCTGAACATATATGAAAACATATTAATACATTTTAAACAAGTAAACAATGCAAAATAATACATAGAATCTAATTTTACCCTAGATAATGGATTGTCCTTACTGAATGAACTGAAAGAAAGGCACCCGTTACAATAGCGCAACCCTGTTACTCTACAGTAACAGGGTTGAAAATTCAATGCTAATGTTAGCTTGTTTCCAAGAATAAATGCTAGCTGTGGAATGTAAAGTTACTGATATCATCAAGGAAAACTTAGTTATATTAATAATTACAGAAAATGTTTTAATTAAATTGTCATATTCTGAAAAAACGAGTAACAGGGTTGCTAGAGTGGCACAACCAGGTAAGACGGAAAAGAATAAAGAAATATGAAAAACAGGAGAGAACTTACCTTTGGTCTACACATAGCGTTAGCTAAGGGCTTGATGATGTAATATTCTTTGTGTCATGTGACACCTCATTTTCCCTCGTTTTCTGCTATGCTAAAAATGTTTCGTAACAGGGTTGCACACATGTTGTGGGACACAAATTCCGTGCATTTTTAGTATTATTTCAAATGTGTTGATGATTATAGTAATAGTTTTAACAATTACTAGAAACACATATAAATAAAATGAGGCAAAAAAAAGTATATTTAAAACTTATTTTAACAGTTTTATTTGACATCCAAGTTTCTAATCCAAGAAGGTGGGACAAGAGGAAAACAGCATTTTAGGGGGCGTTGACACATGGCATTTTGAATAATATTTTGAAATATATTTTTCAACAACTATAATTACAGGGTTTTTTTAAGAACAATAATTTAGAAGGTAAATATGAGTTTTAGTGTTTTGTGCATGGATTGTTTGATTTTTTTTGGGTGGGACAGTGAATGTCCCCGAATTCTGGAATGACCCAATACTTGACAATAATAAACTAATAAGAGTTTGTCAGCGGTCTCATACTCGTTAATATCCGTTCGTAACATAGTTTAGCTCTTTAGAGAGAGAGAGAGAGAGAGAGCGAGAGGGAGGGAGCGCACCTGTTATCGGTTCTGGAGGTCCTGCGAACTGCCGACCCAAAAACAGCTTGACTGTCTCGCGCTGGTATTTTTAAGAGCAGCACATTCTCTCCTGGAGGTCCACGCGGCGGTTCTGATCTGGTTCTGACCCAGAAACCATCTCAACTGGCCCACTGAGCGGCACATCTCTTCTGGTGGTCGGGGCGGCGGTTCTGACATGGTTCCGACAATGATCTGAGTTCTAAAAATCCACATTTATTTTTTAAACCTCACCGCGGGTCTCTGCACATCAGCGCGAACCTCCATGAGTTGGTACCGACACCGTTTTGGTTTCTGCAGAGTTTGCCACTTACAACTAGGGTTCAGTGTGGGAAAAACCTTGGAAACGGGTTTACGTCCGGTGAGACGAGAAGTTTGGAGTTTGTTAGCTTTAGACCATATGTTGTTTCACGTTGCTGCTAGCTTTAGCTCATGTAGGTTTTATATGTTGCCGCAGGGCTCCGTCATCGTTGTCAATAAAGTGATCTGACATCGAGGAGTGTGTTTCTTCATGACGGAGCCATGGTTGTCGTCAGATGCTCCGTTCCTGCATGTGCGTTCGTCACCGAGGATGTGTCCGAGGCCCTCGCCATCGCGCTGCTGTCGAACCACGGCCTCGCCCATCAGAGTCAGCCCGCGCTCGGTCACTGACTGAAGTCACCAAAGAGCTATTATTAGCTCGTCAGCGTCTCGTTTTCGTTACGAAAAAAAGAGGCGTCAACGAAATCAATTCGTCATCATTATCGTTGACGAAAACAACACTGCCCTCATCCCCATGTCCCATCTGAAAAATTCTCTAGTAGACTTAGTGTTTATCAGGAGAGAGGAAGAAGCGACAGAACATAAAGCTAGTAGCTTAATAAACGCTAGCAAGCATTCAGAGATGGTAAATGAACTTGTTTCTAAAGGAAAGTAGCACGGTGTTTGTCATCTATGGGTGACTTGGACTTTGAAAGGAAGAGCTAAACCAGTGGTACTCACTCCTGGTATCCAGCATGTTTTAGTTTTAACTCTGATTCAACACACAGCAGAATCACCTGGCTTCTGCAGAGCCTGAGGAGCTGCTGCTCAAGTGATTCAACCACTGACTTAGGTGTGTCGGAGCAGAGGGACAATGAAAACATGCTGGGTACCGGCTCTCCAGGACCAGGAGTGAGTACCACTGAGCTGAACAAAAATGTTTTTACAAGGATCCGTTGCTCTAGCCCAGGGCTGTCCAAACCTTTCAAGATGAGTGCTGGAAATATTGAGTTAAAAGTCCTCAGAGGCCACAAAACATCTTTAATTAATATATGCACTAATTATGGTGATATTTGTTTTCATTGTACTGCTCAAAACTAGGCCTGATATTAGTAAAAATGAACAAATAGATGTTTAAAAAGAGTTGATCTATATCAACAGCCTGCTGGAGAAACAACATTTCACCATTCTGGAAGTGCAACTGGGGCCTGCACAAAATGACCCAGGCTCCACTTTGAACATGCCTCTTCTACATGACGGTGGGGGAGGAGCGAGGTGCCCGTCTCGCAACCGGAGGGTTGCAGGATGTTGTCCCGCTCAGACTGTTGCAGTCGTTTACCGGGCCCATTTTCAGGAATCAGCGGAGTACCTGAACTGGGGAAGGTACTCGGAATGGCCCGGTTAAGTAGCTGAGCGGAATCTTTAGTTACCTCCTGCTGATTGGTTGTGACTCAGTAGGAAATGACATCAGCAGACGTCGTCCAAAACAACTGGCATTAGGAAAAGTTGATTGTGAAGCAGAATGGAAGCACAAGCAAATAAGCACCGTTTGCTCTGTTTTTAAAATCGCCGTTAATAAACTCCCAACAGTGAAAAACACAGCAGAAATCCCCCCACAATGACGTCATTCACGGGGCTTTGTTGTCTAAAATGGCTCCTTCAATGGTCATTGAACGCCACATTTTCCATCACACAGCAGCTCTCCCGGTCTTCCAAATGGATTAAATTGCCGTACTTCGACAGAATAAAATTTTTAATGTTACTTTGGACACTTTTCTGCGCTGATCTGTGACATCACTCACTGAACCAGTCGCGAAATGCTGACGTGTGAAAAGGCTGAATTTGTACAGAGACTAGGGCTGCACGATATTAGGAAAACCTGCGATATGCGATAACAGTGCTTAATATTGCGATATTGATATTACTTTACTTTACTTTACTTACAAATATTTAAATCTGCAGTTTTTGTAAATATACGTTAGACACACCACTTCATCCTCTATCATTAGTATTAATACAGTAACAAAATGAAATCATGCAAGTTTACGTTACAAAATTAGCAGTCCTAGTCCTGGCTGCCATGTGCTCTCTGGCAGTGATTCCGGTTGCCACGCGTGTCTTACGGACTGAACCGCTTCAGCTTCGCCAGGAGCTCGACGAGACATTTCGTGCTTTTGCTGCTAGGGTGCGTGGGAAGGCTGAAACATGTGCCTACAATGCAGTGTGCGGATGTGGGCTGCCTGTGGATTACTCCGACCACATTATTCGCGATGTGCTGCTTAATGGAATGAAAAAAAAAAGACTCTGATATTCGTAGGGACATTCTGGGGACTCCTGATATTTTGTACAGACCTGTGAATGATGTTGTGGCATTGGTTGTGAACAGGGAGATAGCTCAGAATGCCCTCCCTCTGTCTACCATGTCAGCTGTGTCGTCGTTCCGCCGTCAGGCGGCAATGTCACTGTCAGGCCCTGCAGCCTCTCCGGCCCCACCGGACAGGCCTGCTAGGGCCTCGTGCCCTGAGTGTAAGAATGTTTTAATGTGTTCTCTGAGGGGTCTCAGGGTTGGAACGCTAAACCTCATCGGATTTGCATTGACTGCTTAAAGGCCCGGCGGCGGAGATCATGACGCCAGCTGCACCAGGATGGTCAACAAGCTGCTATGGGTGTTGAACTCATATCCCAGGTCTCGGCTGTTGAGTCAGGGTTACGCTCTAAGGTACGGCGCAGGTGCAACCTGTGCCTGTTAGGCTCGGGCATCACATTTTTTCCAGGGGCAAATGGCGGTGCGCCAAACTCAGGGATCATCCCCGGCTGCCCATCTCCATCACAATTGATGATCAGGCGGGGACCACGGGCGGTGCTCGCCCCAGGGGCCAAGTTGCTGTGGCCGCCGTTTCCGCCATCACGGACACTGGGGCGCAGTCGGACCTGTGGTCCCTGGATGAGTTCCTGGCATGTGGTTTCTCACGCGACGAATTGCGTCCTGTGGTGCTTAGCCTGTCAGCTGCGAACAGCTCACTTATCGCCATCAAGGGCGCTTTCTATGCTAGACTGTTCGCTACCACTTGTGGCGGCGAAATGTTGTCCTGCCATTTGATGGTGTATGTTAGCGCGTCTGTTTGCGCAATGTACCTGTCTTATGACTCCCTGCTTGGCCTCGGCCTACTCCCTAGTGAGTTTCCGTCCTGTTCTGGTGGGGACGGGTCCGTGGCCGGCCGTGTTCCTGGCGCCCTTGGTTCATTGGTCAGGCTTGATCTCGTTGACGCGGCTGGACCCACGATAGTTGGTGGTGGGGGCGTCGACGCCCACCACGCCTCTCAATGCTCGTGCCCCCAACGTACTGCCCCACCTTCGCTGCCTGCGGAGCTGCCATTCCCATTCACCCCGGATAATAAACAAATGAAGGCGTGGCTGCTCGACAGGTATGCATCGTCGATGTTTAACACATTCCCTCATCTGCCATTGCCATGCATGGAGGGCCTGCCCATCGAGATACATGTGGACCCGGAGGCAACACCGAGGACGTGCCACACCGAGGACGTGCCACACCGAGGACGTGCCACACGGCGGCGACCCTGCCGCTGCATTGGCAACAGAAAGTGCATAATGACCTACTTTGGGACAAGTCGCTGGGTGTCATTGAGCGTGTGCCTTACGGGGAACCGGTGACCTGGTGCCACCAGATGGTGGTCACCCGGAAGCACGACGGGACCCCTTGTAGGACCGTGGATCTCTCACCTCTTAATAAGTTCTGACGACGTGAAACCTTTGCTGCAGAGTCCCCGTTTCACCTTGCGCGTCGCATTCCAAAGGGTACCTGGAAAACCGTTATGGATGCTTGGAACGGCTACAATAGTGTGCCCCTGCATGAGTCGGACTATCACTTTACCACCTTTATCATGCCCTTCAGCCGCTGGCGTTATACAAGGGCTCCGCAGGGCTTCCTGTCGTCCGGGGATGGTTACAGCCGCCGTTTCGACATGATCCTCTCTGATTTTGAGTGGAAAGAACGGTGTGTCGATGATACCATCCACTATGACACAGATCTTGGGCTGCACTGGTGGAGAACGATCGACCTTCTGACCCGCGTCGGTCATTTTGGCATTGTGCTGAACCCGTCCAAATTTCAATTTGCTGAGAAAGATGTCGATTTTGCCGGTTTTAGAGTCTCTGATGATACTATCGAGCCCCTCCCAAAGTACTTGGCTGCCATCCGGGACTTCCTTGCCCCGACCTCGACCACTGACATAAGAAGCTGGTTTGGTCTGGTGAACCAGGTGGCCAACTCAGCTGCGTGATATCATGGCGCCATTCAAGCCCTTCCTGATCCCGCGCTGCTAGTTCTTGTGGTCGGCTGAGCTGGAGACTGCCTTCCAGGTGTCCAAACTGGCCATTGTGGATGCTATCTGTGCAGGGGTGGAGATTTTTGACATGGAGAGGCGTACTTGCCTCCGCCCAGACTGGTCTAGGCGCAGCATTGGATACTTCCTCCGTCAGCAGCACTGATGCTACAGCTCTGGTGTCCCGGACTGCTGCCCTGGTGGGTGGAGGATTACTCTTGCCGGTTTGCACTTCCTCTCCCCTGCAGAGCAGCGGTATGCCGCTATTGAGGGGGAGGCCCTGGCTGTGGCGTGGGGTCTTGAACAGACCAGATACTTCACGCAGGGGTGCGATAACCTGGTCGTGGCCACTAACCATAAACCCCTGGTGAAGATCTTTGGCGATCGTACGTTGGATGAGATAATTAACTCCCGCCTATTTAGGCTCAAACACCGTACTCTCCCCTGGCGGTTTCACATTGTACACTTTTCCTTGGCGGAGCAACTGACTACATGGGTTGCCACTACCTTGTAGTCGGGGATCGCCTCTCTGGTTGGGTGGAGGTCCTGAGCTCGTCCGTCGGCACCAACCTCGGTGGATCTGTTGGCCTGATCCGCCACTTGAGGTAATTTTTCGCCACCTTTGGTGTGCCTGTGAAGCTAACGAGTGATGGGGCCCAGAGTTCACCGCGGGGCGCACATCAGACTTTCTCCGGCTGTGAGACATCGGGTGTCTTCGGTGGGATTTTCGCCAGTTAAATGGCAGAGCGGAGGTGGCTGTCAAGACGGCCAAGCGCCTTCTGGTCTCGAACACTGGCCCGACCAGGAGCCTCAACCATGACCGTTTCCTGTGTGCCATGTTGCAAAGCAATACACCTGACCCTGATTGTGACCTGTCGCCCGCGCAGATTGTCTTTGGCCGCCCCCTTAGGGACTCACTTTTGTTCGTGAATAGACTGGAGAAGTTCTCCAACCCGCATGTCAGGCCACTCTGGTGTCAGGCCTGGAAAGCTAAGGAAGAAGCCCTCTGTACTCGGATGGCTCGTACTTATGGGTACTTAGGGAAACATGCGCGACTGCTCTGCCCACTTGCGGTTGGGGAGGCGGTGTTCCTTCAGAACCAGTCGAGCCTTAGCCCACGCGCGTGGGACAGGTCTGGGGTGGTGGTGGAGTCCCTGGGCCACGACCAATATTGGGTCAAGGTCGATGGGTCGGGTCGGCTTACCCTGCGCAATCGTCTGTCCTCCGTGCCTTCACCCTGGCCACCCCTTGCGCTTGTCGGGACGATGATGCACCCCTGTCTGTGTCTGCTGTGGGGTCGCAGGCTCCAAGTCCTGCTCCCCTGGGTGTGGAGGAATCCCTTCTGCACCCATCTCCTTGGCCACCTGGGTCCCCGGGGTCTTGCTCTGACGCTGCCCTGCGGTGCCGCATCGCGACACCGCTTCTGTTGACAGTCCCATGAACATGCCTGATCTTGTGGTTGTTGACCAGGTGGTCGTTGACCCTATGGTCGTGGCCCCTGCGACGCGGCCCTTGGCACTATGTCCATCGGCTCCCTCGCCTGTATCATTTACTCGGGTGAGGAGGCCACCTAAATGGTATGAACCTGAGACTGGCTCGTGGGTGGTGGCCTGAGTCCGTTGTGCCATCTTGTGCCATGGCTTCCTGGACTGGGGGGGATGCAGAGTTTGCCACTTACCACTAGGGTTCAGTGTGGGAAAACCCTTGGAAGGGGGTTCACATCCGGTGAGACAAGACGTTTGGATTTGAGAATGTTCATGACGCTATGCATGTAACTCACTAGTTGACTTCTATCTGTAAGTTTGTACACCTTGTTACACATTCGTTAAGCTGTTGATGCAATGTCAGATGTTGGTATGCACGTTATGCCGCGCTGCATCAGATTATGTTTGTTAGCTTTAGGCCATATGTTGTTTCACATTGCCGCTAGCTGTAGCTCATGTAGCTTTTATATGTCGCCGCAGGGCTCCATTATCGTTGTCAATAAAGTGATCTGACATCGAGGAGTGTGTTTCTTCAGTTTCCAGAAGTCCCGTCTTTTCAGCTGCACAAAACGCCCCCAGGCATGGAGATAAGAGGCTTGTTTTACTTATTTAGAAACCCGTAGACTCGATATCTGCTAAGGCTGGAGTTTCTACAGCCTTCACAAACAATAATTTATCAAAATTAACAAAAACTAGTGAACACACACACTGACTCAATAACACGACCTCTCTACACTAAAACTCTCCACTCTCCACACTGAGCTGGGGCAGAACCTAGCTTAGAACTCCCTTAAATTATGTCAGAGGCTAAGATTTAGAAAAAAGAGGTTTTTAGAAGCTTTGCTGGAAAAGGCAACTTTTTACTCAAAAATCTGTGCTGTTATGTATTTTTAAATGAAATACCTACAATAAATGTTTAAAATAATATTTTTTGGACAGCATTTTATGTGAATTAGAAAAAAAATTAACCTGCAATTTGCTCTTTAAATGTATTCCTTGGGTGAAATTCCCAAGGTGGCGTTGTTGCTTTTAATAAAAACATAATCGGTGTCATGCACACCAAGTTATGCCACACAAGGCATGATGAATCCATGCTTTCATGTTGTTGACACCAAATTCTGACCCTACCATTAGAATGTTTCAGCAGAAATCGAGACTCATCAGACCAGGCAACATTTTTCCAATCTTCTATAGCAGGGTTTCTCAACCCTGGTCCTCAGCACCCCCCTGCCCTGCATGTTTTCCATGTTGCCCTTTCAAACACCAGTGTTTCCCTGCTGCCACACACCTGACACAAATGAGTGAGTGATTAACAGGCTTCTGCAGCCATGTGCTGAAGCAGAGACATGGAAAACATGCAGGACAGGGGGGCGCTGAGGACCAGGGTTGAGAAACCCTGTTCTATAGTTTCCTGTTCTTATTTGACAGGAGTGGTACCCGGTGTGGTCTTCTGCTTCTGTAGCCCATCTGCCTCTATGGGGGAATTTAACTGACAAATATCAAGAGCTTAAATTTTAAATTTGAGAGCAGGATTTTATATCCTTGCTTTCAAAACTTTCAATGCTTGCACTCAAAATGTCTGCTCTCTTTCAAATATACTCTGTTCTCCCTCAAATCCTTCTTTCTGCACTCAGATTTTAAGTTTCTTGCACAGATATTTTCTTCACGTGTGCAAACGTTCTCTCTGCACAGATTAAAACTGCTTCCACAACTTGTGGAAGCAGTTTTAATCTGTGCACCAGCCGCCACTTGTGGACCACAAGTCAGCTCCCTGCGCTCACGGATTTTTTCTGCTCCCTCCCAAACTTTGGAGAATAATCTCCTAGCAACCACTCGGCCAATGGGAGAACTGTTTGGAACTGGGCGGTGACAAACCTCTTCGGGGGTGCGCTTGTTTTTCGAGCAGGTTATCCTGTGTGGTTTGAGCAGTTGGCTACATCTGCTCTACCTTCAACTTCAGCTTTCTGCTCCACATTACGATTTTCATGCAGTCAGGACATGCTTTTAAAGAGGATGTTTTGGTCAGTGTAATGGTTTTCAAGCTGGTCTAAAGTAAATAATTATTTTGGCCATACAGACTTTATACATACATACTGACTCGTTAGCTTAGTTAGCATTGATTCACATGACAGCACATCTGCTCTCATCCCTGACCAATGATGGCCACTGTACTAACAGCCTGCTGACCTGAAGTGTTTATTTATTGTTAGTGTTGACTGTGTCAGTATTTTATTTATTATTAAAAAACAATCTGTTAAACACTATTGATTTATGCCACACAATTTATATTTTATATAAAATATAATCAGTTATTTGTAAAAATCATTTTAGAATCTAGATGCACAAATTGCTCAAATTTCTGTTTTTCTGGTTCAGTGAAAGAAAAATTAAAGACTCCAGTTGAACCAACATTATTTATTGTAACTAATGAGCTTTCTATTGATCACAAAAATAAAACTTATTCAAACCACCATGCTAGTACATACTACTGATGAAAACATTGTGTAACATTTAGTTCCAAGAAACAAAATCACACTCGTCCGTTCTAACAAGTGTAAATTAGGAAAAGTTAAAAACACTATATTAACAGTAATGCTTCAATGGTGTAAACACATTTAACATTGTATAAAAAACATGAAACATTTTAAAAAACCTCACTTTAAAACAGATTCTTCTGTCCCAACTAAAACTAAACACCTACTGTAACAAAGTGAGAATCACTTCTTATCCAACATCACCTACACATGAGGGAAACAATCACCTGATTCCCTGCTGACTTTGGAAATTTACCCACAAAAAAAGAACACATCTAATTTTCATGTTAGTTTTCTCTGGAGACAGAAAATCAACTTAAAATGTAGCTAAACACTTTATTTACAAGTTAAATATCTTAATGTTACTGAGTGAAACCTGTATTTGCTCCTCTTCATCACAGACAGTAATCTGCCTCCTACAGCACGTCTAACTTGATTCCCTCAACAATAAACTCATTCTGCTGTTATTCTGTTTTTATTTATCAAAATAAAAACAAAGTTAGTTTCACTTTTGAAGGTCTTCCTTTATGTGTGGCATTTACAGGTGGATCTCTTAAAAAGACAGTATGAAGTCCAGCTGTCACCTCCTGCATCTGGAACAGAGTTCTTGTTGGCAGTCTGGAGAATGCAGGAGAAAAATGATATATTAAACGTATATTTACATAAACAGTTTTATTAATAGAGTAGAAACCTCCTAATATAACTGCATCTAGTCATGTTGACATCTGAGCATCAAAGCAGTAAGAGGACATAGGAGAGGCTGATGCAGCCTGCACACTTGAATGGTTACGGCCCGACTCTCCACATAAACAGGAAAAACAGAAAATGGTCAGTCATGGCGAAAAGGCTCGCTAAAACACAAATGCTCCCCCAAATATAAAAAACTCCTAATCTGAATGTAAAGTTTATGGTAGAATTTTTTATGAATCTGGAGAACAATTTTCCTGCTAGTTCTGTCGGCACACGATCGACCAGATGAGTAAGAATACATGTGAGGTGAGGTGATGACCGCTGGAGACAGAAGCAGCGAGCTAACAGGAGCATCACCTGCTAACTCTAGAAACTCTGTTAAATGAATCCAGATGTGACCGGCTCCTGCTAGCTGCTGCTTCTCCTTTAGAAGTGAGGAAACCAGAAAGCTCCATCCGTTTGTGGTAAAGCTCTGCAAACACTCGTCTCTCTGAACTCATCCCTTCGTTTCTTTTGTAGTTCCTAAACATGAACTACAAACACAGTAACACCTAATTTTACACAATCATGTATTTTGTTCTTCAAAGAAAGATAACTAAAACCTTTTAAAGATCTTGCAAAAGCACTCGATGTTCTGCAGAAGCACAGTTCTTTGTTAAAGTTGTGAAAGTTAAATAACATCATTACATTTTACATTATAAGGTGACATACTTGTTGAATTATTATTCATTTACTTATAATTATGCACTTTTTGGGTTAATAAATGAATCCTAGTATTACTAATTACTAATTAATGAATGGANTCTTTATCATCAGAAACTATCAGAACTTCAGGGTGATTTTACCAGAACATCACGGTCCGACTGAAAAGACAATTTTCCTAGCCATCCTCAGGAACCAACAGAGTACCTGAGCAGGTACTCGGAATGGCCCGGTAGTCGCTGAGCAGAGCCTTTGGTTAACTCATGCTGATTGGTTGTGACTCAGTAGGAAATGACATCAGCAGACAATTATAAAATTGGAAGAGCTGCTGGTGAAGCAGAATGAAAAGGAAAAGACAATAAGCTATAAAAATCACCGTTTCTAAACTCCAAACACTGAAACATGCAGCACAATTCCCCCACGATGACGTCACTCACTGGACTTTATTGAAAAACCATGAAAAACGGCACTTCTTCTGGTCACTGAACGCCACATTTTACATCCCACAGTAGCTCTCCTGGTACTTTGACTCAAACGCTGTTATTCAACAGAATAAAACTTTCAATGTTATTAATGTTCATCTACGCCTTCTGGTGCTGATCAGTGACATCACTCTCTGCAGAAGCAGTCGTGCTACGCTGACGTCTGTGCAAAGTCCTGAAAGGGCTGAATTTGTATGGAGACACAACAGCTGAGAGGACCGAGCCATCGTATCTCCTGGTCAATATACCAGAACTCCTACAGTGGAAACATGGCTATTATGTGTGTTATATCATCCCTACAAACTAAATGTTATTTACAGTTATAGCAAACAGTGTTTATATATTTACTGAAACTTTTCTAACACTCACCACAAACTCTCTGGGTCCTGGTTGAGCTCCACGCGTTCAGGTTTGGGTCAACATCATCTTTGTTCTGGTCAAGGGTGGAAAGAAAAGGTTTTAATATTGATGTAACAAACTTTGACCCAAATTCTAAATATTTAAACAAATGTTGAGACTCACGTAAGCCATGATGCCCAAGATGCTCTGCAGCCTCCTTCTCATCTGGCCTCCTTGCTAAAAAACCTTCTGAAGAATCTGGCTGCTCCAGGAGTCTGACAGCATGAGGACAGTGGTAATGCTTCTGAAATCTGCATCGATCTGAAAACAAGAGTAAACCCACAAAACTACATCTGAGAAATAAATCATTCTTAAAACACATTTCATGGTTGATGAACCAACAAACTTACAAGAACCATTTCAGTTATCAGGAAACAACAGTCTAAGTGATCAAATACTCATTTTCATTGGCCAGTTTTTACAGGAACAGATGAGGCTGATCTTAAATGAACAAACAATCTGACAATGTCCATGGTTAATTATAGTTGTGCCCGTAGTGTGGATGATTACATTTATAACTCTGCCTCCAACTGAGCACATTTAGCACTGCCACAAAAACAACTGGGAAAAGAAATAAATGTAATTAAAAATGTATAAACTATGGATGTTCCCACTGATCAGACCAGCCAATCAGCTGTGGTTCATCCTCTGTAGCCGGCAGAGACCCTGTGATCAGCATCACGTCTCTCTCACCCCTCCCTTCACACGTGATGAGGGAGCGGCAAAAGTGTAAACAAACCTGTCTGCTGAACTTTTACTCCATCTGTGAGAGTGATGTAAACAAGTCAGAGAAGCACGTTCAAATACGTCAACACGGTAGATTTTACAGGACTTTGAAAGAACAAACTTTGAGCAGAGTGAGGTGAGTTTTAGTCTCACTGCAGAAACAAAAAGAGTCAGAGCAGCTAAAGAAGTCAGACACAGCTGCAGTCACCAACGCTCGTCCGTATCAGCATGACCGTCAGAGGACTGAGCAACTAACCTGTAAAATAATTAAAGTCCTCATGCCAGATGAGCAGCCTTTCACTGTGGTGGACGACACCGGGTTCCACCCACTAGGATCCACTA
>SSNS01000690.1:174556-186118 GCA_006937985.1 Aphyosemion australe | reverse complement strand
CTCGAACCTCGCATCACCATTCGAAAACTATTGCACCGGTTCGAAAAATTCCAAAACCGTCAGCGGCCGAAGGCTTTGATGGTGCTCTGTGTGAATTTTTGTGTGCCTATCTTTAATATTGTAGGAGATATGACGAGTACAGTTTAGCTCTCGGAGAGCGATCGAAGCACCTGAGCTGAGAAAAAATTGAATGGCTGCCAATGGGAGAAAATCTGGCTGACTCCTCCTTCTGAGCCTCATAGCGCAAAAACCGTGGCAGCTACAGCAAAATCGAGACCATCCCATCGAAGCAGACAAAAAAACCTACTGTTTTTGAGAAAATTACGCGTCTACCCCAAAAGATGTGGTCGTAGCAGAATTTCCCCTTCGGGATTTGAATCTGAAGCTGTCAGTCACAGTGGGAAAGGCATGACCATATTTGGGACAGCACAGCCCAGCTGCTGGGAGGAGAAATATTTTAAAACCTTTCCAAACTAGTTAACGCTACGACCACAATTTTTGGAGTACGTCCATAAATTATAGCTCAAAACGGAGGAAAATCCGTCAGCTTTCATCCAGCGCAAGTCTCATTTCCCTCGGTTCTACGGTTCTCTCAGGACACGGCCTGAAGTCGAGCAAAGTCTGTTTTTGGCCCTATTCTTTTGAATGGGGGGAGGAGGAGACGTTCCTGAACTTTCCAAAATCGTACCTCAAGTTTAACCTGTGATTGTAGAAAAACCGTAAAAGATATCAAGAAGCTGAAAAAATTTGAATTAGTTGAACTTCTTTTGAGTTTGTTAAAAGTTGAATGAAGTCTCTAGGTTGAAGTTAACCCTGGCAAGTAAGAGGTCAAAAAGATGAACGATTTTGTTCAAAATTGAGCGATTTTAAGCATTTTCCATTCATTTCAATGGGCTGAAAAATGGCAGAAAAAGCTGAATAAATCGGAAACGGTTGAAGATATCAATACCAGGAGATATAGCCGGAAAGAGCTGAATGAGCTGAACGGTTTGATACCAAACTTGCTGAAATAGCTGAAAAACTGTAGAAGGAGATACAGTTCAAAAAACGTACGGAAGCAGAGGTTATAAGAAGAAGAATAATAAAGAGAAACAGGAAAACAATAGTTTGAATGCATACTGCATTCAAACTAATAAAGAGAAACAGGAAAACAATAGTTTGAATGCATACTGCATTCAAACTAATAAATGACAGAGAAGCAGAAAGTACTACTCAGTCATTTTAATATACTGTATACAATATAATTCTTATAACAATTTAAATAAATGAGTGTTTTATATACATATAGTACCAATATAACTCAAAGAGAGGGTGAGAGAGACAACAACTAAAACAAAGTCTGAATGACAAAAACTCAACAAACCATCTGTCAGAACTGACTGCTTAGTGATAGTCTGGTTCTGTTGTATTTTTGTGTGTAGCTGAACCTATAACGCTCCACCTGTGAGGATAAAACTGTAAGGCTTGTTTTCAATACTCAGACATCAATTCTGATTACTTTGCAGCCGAACAGCACACGGGGAGAAAGAGAGAGAGAAAAAGAGTAAACTGCTTAAAGGAGTTAGTTTTATTTGTTTTGTCTTAATTTATCTGTTACTTGTGTTGAGATTTTTTAAAATAGTAATTGAAAGCTTTACATGAGCTAAAACCCCTGGAAGAGGACTGCTTTGTAGAACTTTTATCTGGACCTCCCCTTCTGCAGTTCAGGAGAGGTGAGTTTGGCCAAGTGGTGCAGCCTTCTCTTCAGAACCACAGACTTAACCAATGAGATCAAGTCTGACGGCCGTGGTATCCAGCACGACAGCTACACATCTGTGTTTAGTTTGGTTTTTCTGCCATCATCTTGTTCAGGGCAGCCTCATCATCCACCAATCACAGCCTCCTGTAAAGGAATAGAAACATTTTTATTTAACATATTTGCATCAGTCATTTCCAAAAATTGAATTGGACAACATTAAGACTTGCTTTGTATTGTGTGTGTAGTAGGAGGGGCAAAAATAGAGTCTCTCTGAGGTACTTGTTTTTATATGCTGAAGTGAACAAATTTTAAGCGTGTAGCGTGTGGATATTTCCACATTGTGGGGACATTTGGCTGGGCATCACAATGAAAAAATGCCCTAAAACGTGGTTTTAGAGGTATGGTGTAAATACGCTTTTGGTTTAGGTTAGGGTTATGATGTTTTCATACTCACATCATCAGGCTGAGGTTAGAGTCTCTGGGAGGTCACAGACAGACTCTCTTTGGCTATTCTGGATGTAGTTCTGCACTTTTCTGGTTAAAACAAACAAGCATAATGTTTGACAATAATATACTGTTTATAGTACACATCTGTGGTTCTCAGTTTACATCAGGGGGCCTCTGGTGCTGTGAAAACTCTGGGGCACCTAGACATGATTATTAGGACGTTTATTAAAATAAATTAATTTTTGACAAACATCATCAAGACAAGGTATGTGGGGGGATAAGTATTACACTCTGCCTTGTGACTGATAAAAGGATATGTACATTTATGAATGCTGATGGCTTTATGATACACTTACTGTTTGAAGGAGAACCAGGAAGCTGAAGATGAAACAAACTCCATCTGACACAGCCCAGTTCTAATCATAATAAATCAGCTGCAGGAAGCCTCACACTTCTTCCTCATATCTTTTGTGGGAAAACCTAGAAAAACAAAAACATGCAATTTGAAGATTAGAGTCTACACAATATTGTACAAAGGAGGTCAATGCTATTTTCTTAATTCCTCTTGTGTTATTCCTACTATTCTGTTTACTTCTTTAAGTAAGATCTCTTCTTTAATATTTCTTAGAACCTTTCTTTAACCTAAAAACTGCATTTCTATTGATAATGAACTAAAACTCCTCAAAGGGTAAAACCAGAAAAAAGTTCTGCACAGCAATCCTCTTTAGCATGTTAGCTAACTATTCTCAAGTCAGAGGGGAGGGTCTGAGACATGAGCTATCTGATACCAGGAAGATTTGTTTGATTTCTACAGCAGCATTCTTGTGTCAGCTGTAACTTAAGTCAGTGTTTTGGAATAAATGATTAATAGTCTCATTTAGCCTTCATTGCCAGGGGAGCACCAGCAGTAAACATGTAGCTGACGTTAGCTAACTAGGAGGTGCTGCTGGTGGACACAAATATAGTACAACAAAGTTATATTTACAAAATACAAACAACAAAAATGCTCAAAAACCCCGAGCCATGTCTCAATAGTCCGCAGATTAGAGCAAGTATAAACCGCACAGAGCTCAGGCATCATGTTTACTGCTGCTGTTATGGTTCGAGTCTGCCGGAAGCCCGACCGACCTAAGATGGCGGCCGCATTTCCTGTGCCCGAGCGGCCAATAGGGGGTCTATCAATTATTATGTCTATGCACACACACACCTCTTGAAGATTCTCTGTCGGAGAAATGAGCCACTAACAAACACAAAGACTAACACACACATACCCTGCTAGAACAGAGAAAAAGCTAGTCTGGAGAATTACTCTCCACCTCTTTCACCGGAGAGGTTATTTTTTGGAGGTTATTGGCTAACGTCAATCATCTTCTGAGCCAATAGCAATGGCTGATTTAAATTCAAATGTAGTGCAGACATTTGACTTGAAGAGTGTGCCACAATAACAGTTTTTTGGTAGTATATCTATATTTAAAATAAGGTGCACTAAAATGCCAAAATAATGACTACACGTGTCTAGAGCACTATTAGACACTCATTTACACAATTTATTAGCAAAAAAGTTGATTTGGGGGTGACTTGCGAAATAGTCCAAATTGTTGTTTTTTTCTTCAACAAGACATAAGAGATCATGATTGATTGGCTGGCTGGCTGACTGCCGCACAGCATTCTTTTGAACATTTTGATTCGTCTAGGCACCAGAGGTCTGCCAAACTGCAGAAGAACGTGAGAGAAACTAATTTATTAATATTTCTTAATGTTTTCTAATGTTTCTGAGATTTACTGCAATAGTTGTGAGTTTTCCTGCAACAGCCATGAGATTTCCAACACCAGCCACAGACAGCCACAAGATTTGCAACCAGACTTTAGACCAGCCACAAGATTTATTTAAACCAGCAACAATTGACACAGACTATGCTTGCAACAGGTTGATTTTTTATTTTTTCCTAGAGTTGCTACTTTAATTACCGTGTCAGCCTAGTTTTTTTGAGGGTTCTTCAGTATCTTAGCTGATCCTAGAACTGCACTTTTCTGGACTGAGATGTCTGATGTTGTTCCTGGGATCTGCTTTAGCCACTCCTCCATGTTGGGGGTCCCTGCCCCAAGTGCCCCGATGACCACGGGCACCACAGATGTCTTCACTCTCCAGGCTTTCCCTGGTACTTCTCTAGTTTCTCGAGTTCCTTTTTCCTGATGTTGCATCACTTTGTATTGCCACGTCAACCACATCGGCTGTTCTCTGTTGTTTGTCCACCACCACAATGTCCGGTTGGTTCACCATCACCATCTTGTCGATCTGGATCTGAAAGTCCCACAGGGTCTTGGCTCGCTCGTTCTCTACCACTTAGGGGGTGTTTCCCACTTTGTCCTTGGGGCTTCCAGTCCATACTCTGCACAGATGTTCCTGTACACTATGCCAGCCACTTGGTTGTGACGTTCCATGTCTGCTTTCCCTGCCAGCATCTTACACCCTGCAGTTATGTGGTGGATTGTCTCAGGGGCCTCTCTGCATAGCCTACACCTTGGGTCTTGTCTGGTGTGGTAGATCTTTGCCTCTGTTGCTCTGGTCTTCAGGGCCTGTTCCTGTGCAGCCATGATGAGTGCCTCTGTGCTGTCCTTCAGACCAGCTCTTTCTAGCCATTGGTAGGATTTCTTGATATCAGTCACTTCAGTTTTCTGTCGGTGGTACATCCCATGTAGGGGTTTGTCCTCCCATGATGGTATTTCCAGCACCTCCTCTTCTGTTCACCATTTTCTGAGACATTCACTGAACACATCATCTGTTAGGGCCTTGTCCTTGATGTACTTATGGATCTTGGATGTTTCATCCTGGACAGTGGCTCTCACACTCACTAGTCCTCGGCCTCCTTCCTTACGGCTAGTGTACAGTCTCAGGGTGCTGGATTTGGGGTGGAACCCTCCATGCATGGTTAGGAGCTTCTGTGTCTTAACACCTATGGTCTGTATTTCTTCTTTTGACCAGCTTATTATTCCTGCAGGATATCTGATTGCTGGCAGGGCGTAGCTGTTTATTGCCCTGATCTTGTTCTTGCCATTGAGCTAACTTCTTAGGACTTGCCTTACTCGTTGTAGATATTTGGTTGTGGCTCCTTTCCTAGCGGCTTCATCGAGGTTGCCGTTTGCTTGTGGGATACCAAGGTACTTGTAGCTGTCCTCAATGTCTGCTATTGTTCCTTCTGGGAGTGAGACCCCTTCTGTGTGGACTACCTTCCCTTTCTTTGTCACCATCTGACCACACTTCTCACGTCAGAATGACATTCTGATATCAGTGCTGTAGATCCTGGTGGTGTGGATCAGTGAGTCGATGTCTCGCTCGCTCTTGGCGTACAGCTTTATGTCATCCATGTAGAGGAGGTGGCTGATTGTGGTTCCATTCTTGAGTTGGTATCCATAGCCAGTCTTGTTGATTATTTGGCTGGGGGGTTCAGACCTATGCAGAACGGCAGTGGGGACAGGGCGTCTCCTTGGTATACGCCACATTTGATGGAGACTTGTGCTATTGGCTTGCAGTTGGCCTCAAGGGTGGTTTTCCATAGCCCCATTGAGTTTGCAATGAAGGCTCTCAGATTCCTGTTGATGTTGTACAGCTCCAAGCATTGAATGATCTATGATAATAATAACAATAACAATAATAACAATAATATTAATAATAATAATAATAATAATAATAATAATAATAATAATAAATGTCATTTAAAAGCATCTTTCAGGACACCCAAGATCACTTTACATTAAAAGATTCATTAAAACAAGTTAAAAACAGCTAAGACTTAAAAAGCAGACACAGTGAGACAGTAAAAATAATAATAATAAAATAAAATAAAATAAAAAACAGATAAACAGTGAAGAGACTACAACGAGTAAGCTGCTCTAAAGAGGTGTGTTTTTAGCCTGGATTTAAAAAGGGGAAGAGAATCAATGTTTCAAATATCAGGTGGCAATGAGTTCCAGAGTTTAGGGGTAGAACAGGCAAAAGCTCTGCCTCCCATAAGCCTCTTTTATAAGACACACCGTGCCGGCAAATCAGCGTAATATTACCACAACGTGTTTCTTATGAACGCGCCATGGCGGCATCATGTTGCGGGAATTTTGCGGCATTTGTGCCGCCACGCTTGGTAGTAATATTGCGGTAATATTGCGGTAATATTGCGGCTTAGCCGGTCTTATAAACGCACATTAAGCCTTGGCGCAAAAGAGTGTGGTGTCATGACCACGTGATGAATTAATGCCGAGCTCTGGCCGGGAACTATGTTGAAAATGAAAGTAAACACGGCCATAAGCTCCGTTTTGTAAACAGAATCAGCTGAGATGATAAACTGGAGCGATGCGGAGCTCCAGGAGCTTCTCTCCGTTAGATCTGCAGCTCAGATCATCTGACAGCTCACAGGGATGGTAGAGCACACACCTGTAGCTGACTGGGGAAAAAAAACTTAAGGAGCACGGCTTTGATCGCAATAAAAAGCAAGTTATGTCCAAAATACACGGAAGTCCGCGACAGCGTAGAGACCGCCCCCATACCTCCTTTTTGCCGCCATCGCGTAATCTTTTATAAAACTGACATGATTGCGCAATATTACCGCCATGGTCTGAGCTCTTATAAACGACCTTAGGCTCCCAGATGCCGCCTCGGCGTTGCGGCAAATTGGTGGCATTGTTTTATAAAAGAGGCTATAGTTACAAGGCGAGAGATGGGCATTCTGAGATAGATCGATGCTGAAGAATGGAGGGAGCGAGAGGAGGAAGCAACATGGATAATATTGCATAAATATGGAGGAGCAAGATTGTGAATGGAGTGCGGCATTGAGTCATAGGCTTTCTTGTAATCAATCCAGGCCATGCACAGGTTGGTGTGTCGGGCTTTGCAGTCTTGGGCGACTGTTTGGTCTATCAGCAGCTGGTGTTTGGCTCCTCTGGTATCTCTGCCGATGCCCTTCTGTGCTGTGCTCATGTATCCATCCATGTGCCCACTTATCTTCTTCATCATCATCATCATCGAGTTTATTTGTATAGCACTTTAAATGCAACGATGTTACCCAAAGTGCTGAACATAAAAATATAAATACAGTAAAATAGCAAAAATCAATTTAAAAACAAATAAAAACAAAAAATCAAGCAAAAGCAATTAACAATAAAAAAAAGTAAATGATAGTCAGGCAAGGAATGGCAAAAAACAGACGTGCCAAGTTAAACCAAAGTGTTAAAAGCTGTGGAATAAAAATAAGTCTTTAGCAGCTTTTTGAAAATGACAACAAAAGATGCCTGCCTAATGGATATTGGCAACAAATTCCACAGAGTAGGTGCTGCCACTGAAAAAGACCTAAAACCTCTTCTCTGTAGTCTCGCCCTAGGGACATTCAGTCTATGCTGGTCAGCTGACCTAAGTTGACGAGATGGAACATAAGGCACGAGAAGGTCAGACAGGCAAATAGGTGCAAGGCCATTCAAGCATTTATAAGCCAAAACCAAAATCTTGAACTGAACACAAAACTTAACCGGGATCCAGTGAAGAGAGGCAAGAACTGGAGTGATGTGGTCAAATCGACATGTGCCAGTTAAGACATGCTGCAGCATTTTGAACTAGCTGCAACCTAGCAATATTCCCATGGTTAGCGCCAAAATATAGACTATTGCAATAGTCTAAACAAGAAGTTATAAAAGCATGTATAAGCTTCTCCAGATCATTTCTGCGTGAAAAAGTCTTAACCTTAAAAAGATTTCTTAGGTGGAAAAAGCATGATCGAACCACATTATTAACTTGTAAATCAAAATTAAGCTGAGAATCAAACTTAACACCCAAATTAGACACAACATCCTTTGAACAATAAGAAAGGCCATTCAACAAAGACTGAGAAACAATAGGTGCACCACTTGGTGCTAGCGTAATTAACTCAGTCTTAGAGTCATTAATCTGCAAGAAATTTCAACTCATCCAATTCTTAACCTCACGAAGACACAATAAAGCTACTTCCCTTGCTTTCGTGGGAGCATAGACTTGACAGTCATCAACATAAAAATGAAAGTCCAGCCCATATTTCCTAAAAATAGCACCAAGTGTGAGTAAATAAAGATTGAAAAGCAGAGGACCAAGTACAGAGCCCTGTGGGACTGTGGGACGTATTTGAGAGAGGAGCATCACTTGAGCTAATCCTAACAGTCACATACCTATCTGATAGGTAGGAACTCATCCAATGAAGTGCTAAACCAGAAAGACCGACACCGTTTTCAAGACGATTAAGGAGTATAGCATGATCAAAAGTATCAAAGGCAACAGGCAGGTCTAAGAGCAATAAAAAGACTAAATCACCTGCATCAGTGCAATTATAGATATCATTAAACCAGTACCGCGGGAAGTAGGGGTGCTGGGGGTGCTGCAACACCCCCTGCTGGTGACCTCAAAGATTTATTTACCACAACGGCACAAAAGCGGATTTTAGACTTTTTTTGGGAAGCCTCGAGAAAACAAAAGGAGATGCAGCAACAGATATATTGTCGTGTATCTGGTCCAATATAGTGTGTTTACAGTTTATTTTCAGTTTCTATTGTGCTTTTTTGCATTTAAGAGACTTTTTAACAAGTAAGTAAGTAAATTTTATTTGTATAGCACTTATCACAGAAAAAGAATCACAAAGTGCTTCACAAAGATCAACAAAACAAAAGATAAAGTCATCATAAAATGATCTTAAAACAAAACAACAGAATATCATAAAATCATAAAAAATCTGAAAACAGAAAGTCATAAAATTATAAAAATGATAAAAACAAATGAAAGATGATTATAAATACAAGTTAAAAAAAACAAATAAAACATAAAAGATTTAAGTAAAAGCAATTTTAAACAAAAGGGTCTTCGGCTGCTTTCTAAAGGTGACCAGACTGTCAGTAACACGTAGGAATAAAAGGAAGTTCATTCCAAAGTCGGGGTGCAACAGCCTGGAAAGAGCAATCACCTCGACTTTTATATCTGGTCTTTGGAACTTCTAGGAGGTTCTGGTTGGTGGACCTGAGGGCTCGGGTTGGAGCATAAGGCTTTAACAGTTCAGTAACATAAGGAGGAGCTTGGCCATGTAGAGCCCTGAAAGTTCTAGTCAGGATTCTAAAATGAATCCTAAAGTTAATGGGTAACCAGTGCAGAGACATCAGAATAGGAGTAATGTGAGCTCTACTGTTTGCTCCAGTTAGGAGCCTCGCTGCAGAGTTCTGGACCAACTGAAGGCGCTCAAGGGCTTTTTTGTTAAAACAGGTGAAAAGTGTGTTACAGTAATCTAGACGGGAGGAGATAAAGGCATGGATAACCATTTCAAGTTCATGTTTTGACACCAACCTTCGCAGTTTGGAGATATTTCTCAAGTAATAAAAACAGTTTCTGACCAGCGTTTTTGAGTGGCCTTCAAGAGACATTGATTGGTCAAAAACAACACCCAAATTTCTCATGTTTGACTTGACAGCAGAAGCTAAATGACCAAGTTGTTGACTAATCAGAGGAGCCATGCTCTCAGGGGCAATGATCAGACATTCAGTCTTTTCAGAGTTTAACTGAAGGAAGTTATCTTCTAGCCAGCTAGTGATCGCTGATAGGCACTCTAGTAGTTCAGCCAGTTTATGGAGCTCAGAATCCTTAAAGGAGCAGTACAGCTGAATGTCATCTGCATATAGGTGATAGGAGACATCATGAAAAGCATCAATTATCTGTCCAAGAGGGTGTATATATAATAAAAACAGGAGTGAACCTAAAACAGAGCCTTGTGGTACCCCACAGAACAGATTGGTGGAATCTGACATGATGTGGTTAATACAGACACTGAAACTTCTGTTAGAAAGGTATGATCTGAACCAGTCTAGAACAGTTCTAGAGATTCCCAACTAGTCATGAAGTCTGTTAATTAAGGTGCTGTGATCAACAGAGTCAAAAGCTGCAGAAAGATCCAACAATACTAAGACTGTAAATTCCCCGTTGTCTGCAGCCATCATGATGTCACTGGAAACTTTAAGCAAAGCTGTTTCTGTTGAATGATTTTTACGAAAACCAGATTGGAATTTATCAAAGTTGTTGTGAATTTCCAGAAAAGTAATCAGTTGATCGGCCACGACTTTTTCTAAGATTTTAGAGATAAAGGGCAATTTAGAAATGGGTCTGTAATTATTAGGCTGAGAGGAGTCCAAACTGGGTTTTTTAAGGATCGGTTCAACAAACAAGGACACATTTGTCCCTCATTCTCCTCCACCTCTTCATTCGCTCGCCACCTCTAAACCCACGTTTCCCGTCATTTCCGTCCACGAATAAAACGCTTTCTGCTTTGGCCTCAGACTCAGGCTGCGCGTCTCCTTTTCCTGTCTTCCAGCTAAACAGCTGATCTGTCTGCTGGACATCCATCCTTCTCATCCTCCTTTATACATAAAACCACTAAACTACAGAGAAGTAACTATCGGTCACAGATCGTTCCAATATCTAAAGTTTTGCCGCCAATGTCTGTCTCAGTGTTTTCTCCACTCCGTGACAGCGCCTCAGCTCACCTTTTGACATCTGCTGTCAGATCGCACAGCCATACTTATGGAAGCATATGTGTAAAAAAAATAAAATTATTAAGCATTAGCAGAAAGGCATTTTCCATTTCACTATACAACTGCTAAATGTGACTCACAAATAAAATAAATGAGCAATTTTCCAAACAGCTTTTTAATTTTCTTCTTCATCACTGCTCATTCTGTGACTTAATGAAATAGATAAAGAAAATGGAATTTAAGATTTCATTTTCAAATAACACTCCAGCAAAAGTGTCACAAAATTCAATTTGAAATGTCAAATTTGAAAATGAAAATGCATTAGCAGAAATGCATTTTCCATTTCACTACACAACTGCTAAATGTGACTCACAAATAAAATAAATAAGCAATTTTCCAAATGGCTTTTTAATTTTCTTCTTCATCACTGCTCATTCTGTGACTTAATGAAATAGATAAAGAAAATGGAATTTAAGATTTCATTTTCAAATTACACGCCAGCAAAAGTGTGACAAAATTCAATTTGAAATGTCAAATTAGAAGATTAAAATGCATTACCAGAAATGCTTTTTAATTTTCACTACACAACTGCTAAATGTGACTCACAACTAAAATGAATAAGCAATTCTCCAAATGGCTTTTTAATTTTCTTCTTCATCACTGCTCATTCTGTGACTTAATGAAATAGATAAAGAAAATGGAATTTAAGATTTCATTTTCAAATTACACGCCAGCAAAAGTGTGACAAAATTCAATTTGAAATGTCAAATTAGAAGATTAAAATGCATTACCAGAAATGCTTTTTAATTTTCACTACACAACTGCTAAATGTGACTCACAACTAAAATGAATAAGCA
>SSNS01000690.1:163177-174529 GCA_006937985.1 Aphyosemion australe | reverse complement strand
TGACTGGTCAGTACTAACCAGGGGACCTAGGTCATAGGAGCCTAGCAAAGAGTATTACTCAAGTCTCGAAGTGGTAAGGGACGCCTACCCCGTAGACCTCTCAGTAATCAGGGCACCGGTGAAGGGTAAAGCTATAAAGGATAGCTCCCGAGGAACCATTTAAGGTGAAATTTGCAAAGTTAGGCAAACCGGAAAGGTGCTGCTCACAGGGATGGCAGAAGATGGAAATAGTGTTTGGGGAGAACCTCCTGCAAACCTGTCAATGAACCCCACCTTTTGGGAAAAGGATGGTTGCCGAGTCGTAGTCGAGAACTATGAATCGGTGAAGTTTTGCCAACACACCGACCTGGTGAACAGTATAAATATGTTTGGTGATCCCTTGTCGGGAGTTGCTAAAGCTGTAGCAGTGAGATTTCCCACCGTACAGACGGAGATAGGGAAACAAATAGCCAAGGGACCCCTGGCTGTGGGGGATGTGATTGTGTTCTCGACACCTAAGGGGGAAGCCGAGAAATCAGGTATCACTCATGTAGTGAATGTGGTAACCACTCCGAAGATTGGGGACACCTTGGTTGAACAAGATTTTTATCTCCTGAGAGAGTGGTATCAGAACTGCATCCTTGCAGCAAAAGAGACCCATTTGGCCACATGCCTACTGGGAACAGGTGCTTTTGGGTTCACACATGAAGTGAGTGCTTCAGCACTGAGGGATGCCTGGTCTGATTATGGATCTGGGAAAGCAATCACGGTTATCGTGACAACAGAACAGATTGGTGAAGGAGTGGCAAGAGCCTGGGGTTTAACGCGACCAGAAGGGTCAGCTCCCCCTCCTGAGACACCCTCCATTGCGGAGAAAGTGTACCCTGACCTCTCAGAAGAGATAAGAAGGGATTCAATTCTAAACAGAAACCCAATAGGGAGCCCTTTCCCCATGGTACCTTTAAATAAGGGTGATACCACAAATGGGGTGGTTTATGAGGAGGACTCCTCTGGTGAGGAAGATGGGGATGATATAGAGATCCCAACAACCTCTGGTCTGGAAGAAATTGAAACAGCCCCCTTCATTAAGGCGGGCATAACCTTGTGTTATGAGGACCTGAAACCAGGATCTGGACCGGCTTCAAGCCGGGTGGTGATATTAGCATTGTGCAAAGTGGGCTACACCCCACTAACAGACCCCAATCTAGCCCCCCTGAGGAGGCTGGTGGGAGGTTCCCAGTGCAAAAAAATTTGGGGTGAACAATCCCGCATGGTGTAGCGTGAGGGCTATTGCCACATATTCAAAGATGGATCAATAAAATGTAATAATTCATATAAATATGAATTATTAATCTTAATGATCTTTGAATGTTAATTTAACATTAATCTAGGTTCTTTTACCTGTAAGTAATCCACACACTTCAGAATAATTCAGACAGAGTCAAGAAAATAGTTATAAAAATAAATGTAATACTATATTTCTCAATCAATGATGACACAGGACAATTACTATGAATGATGGTTGTAAACAAGATACTGAGACAATTAATGAGGTGATGTAGTGCAAGCTAGATGAGGTTGCCTAATCAGCATTAAGTGTCTTAGATCCTATGATGTCTGGGTTAAATCAAATCTGGATGTTTTAATAAGTTATCAAATTAATAAAGACCATTTGACACCAGCGAGCAGGGCTACTTCACCTTGTGTGGAAGTTCCCGGTGACTCAAGGGTCAGAGAGGTCGTGGCTGACGTGTGTCAGGGAGGAGGCCTCAGGCATGGAGCTGTAGCAGGCCCGGATGCGAACCAATGATCTGGGTGACTTCCAGGTGACTGCGTCGTCTGGTGGATTTGGTTTAGCTTAGAGGCAGTTCACAAAAATAGTTGATCTCGATCAAAAAGAGAGGATGGTTCCTTATATTATTAATTATTAAGCGTTGCTTTTCCCCGGCCGGCCAAACCAAGGAGGCATAGCTTGTCTTAGGCTCACCCCTTTGGGAGGAGGTGACCTAGTCAGGAGCTTGCAGGAACTCAGGAACTGAGGAACTCCTTTAGGAACTGAAGTGTTCTGGCCGACACGGGAGTTTTATTATTCTAATTGTTTATCAATTTGAGCAAATCAAATTTGGACACATTAGAGTAGGCGTTACCAAGTTACCTCAGACACCAGTTTCATCAACACTTAAAGATGACTCAGCTTAATGTGGTGTGACTTATTAACTTAATGTGAGTGTGAATTAAATATTCAAACACAATACTATTATTTGTGGATATTTATCAGATGATGATTAGCATTACTTAAATGAATCCTAAATGTGTAATTAAAGATATGAAACACAGGAACAACATTCATTTTAACCATCATTCTTATTATTATATGATGATTCAANAGGTTAAAGTCTTGGAGTCTCTGGACATCTTGGGAGGTCACAGACAGGCTTCAGCTCTTCTGGAGGCAGATGTAGTCTTGCACTTTTCTGGCTAAAATGGAGAAGCATAATATTTGAAAATAATTTACTGTTTATAGTACACACCTGTGGTTCTCAGTAGAGATCTGGGGTGCACCCAGATATGATCCTTATTAAGTTTCTTAAAATAAATTAAGTTTTCATACATGAGATAAAGACATGTTATGCAGGGATACGTATTACACTCTGCCCTGTGAAAAGGCTATGTATGTGTATGAATGCTGGTGGCCTCATGATACACTTACTCTTTGAAGGAGAACCAGAAAGCTGAAGAATGATGGAATAAACTCCTTCTCTGTACAAAGGAGGTCAATCTAATTTCCTTTATTCTTACTATTTTCTTCTGATTTTACAATAAACGTATTATTCCTTAAGTTTTTTTTTTTTTTTAACTTTCCTTAACATAAAAATTGCATTTCTGTTTATAATGCTCCTGAAAAGTTCTGCATAGCAGTCCTCTTTTAGCAGGTTAGCATGGCAGCTCGTTAGCTAAGGTTCTCCAGTCAGAGGGGAGGGTCTAAGACATGAGATACACCTGCTACCAGTAATATTTGTTTTGTTTTTTAGCAGCAGCATTGTTGTGTGAGCTGTAATCTAAATCAGTGTTTTGGAATAAACGATTAATAAAGTCTCTGTTAGCCTTCATTGTCAGGAGACCACCGGCAGTAAACACGAAGCTAACGTTAGCTGGCTAAGATGTGCTGGTGGACACAAATACAATACAATAATATTATATTTACAAAATACAAACAATAAAAATGCTCAAACTTACTTGTGCAAAGCAATCCCCCGAGCCCTGTTCTCAACAGTCCAGGGGAACCGATCCAAGATGCGGCAGCATTTCCTGACCTCAAGCAGCCGGCTGGGTGATTTCTTCCGTGTCTATCAGGTGTCTATGTACACAACGCCCCCTAGTGTACTGAATGCGTAGTGCGGTCAGACTGGGAAGAAGAGTGAGGCTGGCGGTGACGTCACTCTCCTGCGCCTCTTAGGATTGCGAATTCGAATTGATTTATGAGACACTTATTGCGGGGCGGGCATGAAAACGAAACTGCAATTCCCCTTTCTTTATCCTTTCCATTAAGTCACAGAATGAGCAGTGATGAAGAAGAAAATTAAAAAGCCATTTGGAAAATTGCTTATTTTTTTTATTTGTGAGTCACATTTAGCAGTTGTGTAGTGAAATGGAAAATGCATTTCTGCTAATGCATTTTCATTTTCAAATTTGACATTTCAAATTGAATTTTGTGACACTTTTGCTGGAGTGTTATTTGAAAATGAAATCTTAAATTCCATTTTCTTTATCTATTTCATTAAGTCACAGAATGAGCAGTGATGAAGAAGAAAATTAAAAAGCTGTTTGGAAAATTGCTCATTTATTTTATTTGTGAGTCACATTTAGCAGTTGTATAGTGAAATGGAAAATGCCTTTCTGCTAATGCTTAATAATTTTATTTTTTTTACACATATGCTTCCATACTTTATGCTTCCATACATCCTCTCCCTCAGATACAAATGCTTCTGAACCCATTCTTAGTTTAATTATTTTAGTATAACTCTGGTTTTATTTGGGCTATTAACAAAATAAAAACTGGTGTGTAGTTTATAATCCGCATTTTAAACTGTTGTGAGAAGATTCTCTGTGCTGCTGAGGCTGTGCTATGATTACAAGTGGACACACACACACACACAATTTGTCCATCTGTATTTTGATTAAAAACAAAATAATGTGTAATTAACAGCATTTTATTACTACTGAAGGCTGTGTTAGAAAATTTGTGCAGCATATTAAATGGACAAGTGCAGATGCCTGAGTTTAGAGATAAGACTCATGGGAGACACCTACAAGGAAGCTTCTCAGAGAATTGTAGCCCTTCAGGTTGGGGCCTCTTGGTTTCTTATCAGAGGAAACTCCCTTCAACACAGACTGGACCATTCATTGATGTTTATTCTGCAGAAAATACTTAATATGATAATATTTAATGTGACCTTTGAAAAGTCTCCACCTTTGTCAGGATTACTTCCATACAATAAAGATGTTTAATTATTCATGAAGATTATCATAAGATGCCACCCATCAAGGGGGAACATATTTTGTATGTATAAATGTGAGTGACCCACACAGTCGAGCAGCGATTTTACTGGGGGAAGAAGACTGATAACTTTGGTCACCTCTAACCGCTCTGCCGGCTCATCTGGGTCCTCTGCTGACTTTTTCATTAAAAGAACTGAGCCACATTCGGGCCAGAACACTTCAACTTGGAAGCGTGAGTGTGATTTTCTCATTTTCTCTTCCACATGTGTAGCTGATAACCTGTTGTGATCCATCGGCAACAAGTGAGGTTGAGAGATTAAAGGGACGTAATATAAAAGCTCAGATATTTTGTATTAAAATACTAATCATGATTTAAAACATGGTATTTAAAATACAATACTAGGATTAAGCAAAGTAATCCAATTTATTACAGAATACAACTTTAAGAAGTATTAAATGTTTATATGATTAAATACAATTATAACACTGGTAAAAAGGAGGGAGGTTGGTTTTGGTAGAGACAGTCAGAAGAGCCCATAAATAAAAGGCCGACCCTTTTGGGGAGTATACGCAAGGGTCAGACCCACAACTGAGCCAGCTGGCTGCTCGCTACATGGCGCTCCAACGTGGGGCTCTTCTAAGAGGAATGTCCTGCTAAAAAAAAAAAAAAAAAAAAAAGCCTTGTCTGATAAAATGTCTGAACCACCCTGTTGAAGGGAGTAAATAAGTGGGACAAGCCTGCTTTGACGGAACTATAGGCAACATAAAAAGCCAAAGAGGGCTAGAATAAAAGTTGTAGTAGTTTGACTGGTCAGTACTCACCAGGGGACCTAGGTCATAGGAGCCTAGCAAAGAGTATTACTCAAGTCTCGAAGTGGTAAGGGACGCCTACCCCGTAGACCTCTCAGTAATCAGGGCACCGGTGAAGGGTAAAGCTATAAAGGATAGCTCCCGAGGAACCATTTAAGGTGAAATTTGCAAAGTTAGGCAAACCGGAAAGGTGCTGCTCACAGGGATGGCAGAAGATGGAAATAGTGTTTGGGGAGAACCTCCTGCAAACCTGTCAATGAACCCCACCTTTTGGGAAAAGGATGGTTGCCAAGTCGTAGTCGAGAACTATGAATCGGTGATGTTTTGCCAACACACCGACCTGGTGAACAGTATAAATATGTTTGGTGATCCCTTGTCGGGAGTTGCTAAAGCTGTAGCAGTGAGATTTCCCACCGTACAGACGGAGATAGGGAAACAAATAGCCAAGGGACCCCTGGCTGTGGGGGATGTGATTGTGTCCTCGACACCTAAAGGGGAAGCCGAGAAATCAGGTATCACTCATGTAGTGAATGTGGTAACCACTCCGAAGATCGGGGACACCTTGGTTGAACAAGATTTTTATCTCCTGAGAGAATGGTATCAGAACTGCATTCTTGCAGGAAAAGAGACCCATTTGGCCACATGCCTACTGGGAACAGGTGCTTTTGGGTTCACACATGAAGTGAGTCCTTCAGCACTGAGGGATGCCTGGTCTGATTATGGATCTGGGAAAGCAATCACAGTTATCGTGACAACAGAACAGATTGGTGAAGGAGTGGCAAGAGCCTGGGGTTTAACGCGACCAGAAGGGTCAGCTCCCCCTCCTGAGACACCCTCCATTGCGGAGAAAGTGTACCCTGACCTCTCAGAAGAAATGAGAAGGGATTCAATTCTGAACAGAAACCCAATAGGGAACCCTTTCCCCATGGTACCTTTAAATAAGGGTGATACCACAAATGGGGTGGTTTATGAGGAGGACTCCTCTGGTGAGGAAGATGGGGATGATGTAGACGATCCCAACAACCTCCAGTCTGGAAGAAATTGAAACAGCCCCCTTCATTAAGGTGGGCATAACCTTGTGTTATGGGGACCTGAAACCAGGATCTGGACCGGCTTCAAGCCGGGTGGTGATATTAGCATTGTGCAAAGTGGGCTACACCCCACTAACAGACCCCAATCTAGCCCCCCTGAGGAGGCTGGTGGGAGGTTCCCAGTGCAAAAAAATTTGGGGTGAACAATCCCGCATGGCAATGGGTACAATGAGAGCCCTGCCCAGTGGAAGACTCCGGGTGAAGGGAATTGTGGTCCTGACTCCTGAGACAGGAGAATTAGATATAAAATCATACTTGGGTAATGCCTTTGGGGCGATATACAAATTCTATGGAGGAGAAAATGGGATAATCCATTACCTCCGGTGGCCTGAAAAGGCAAAGTACCTCAAAGTGAGCCCGGTTCAGATAGCAAAGTAAATCCTGAGCTATGATTGGACAGGTTTCTCCCTTCAGGCCATATGGCTGAGTTCATGGGCACAAATGAAAGAATGTGCTGAAAGTGTGAGAACAAACCAGGAAAAAAAAAAAAAGAAAAAATAGAAAAGTTCCTGGACATGAATGACCAAGAAAAGGAGGAAATAGGAGAGGCCTGGTATGATCCAGGGGTCACACCTCCCGCTCCAATGGTACCCATGCCCCCTGTTTGGGAAAGTGAGCCCCTGACAGTCACTTTTCACTCAAATGTACACTCCACCCCTCGTGAGAGGCGAGGAATGGGCATTGTCACCTAGGGCCCCTACCCCTCGGCTTTAAAAAAAAAAAAAAAAAAAAAAACAAAGCCAGAGGAGAAAGGGGATGGACGACCCCTAAGAAGGGGAGCCCCTGTAATCTACCCACGAGGGACTGATATATATGCAACCCCATACACTGGGCCAGTGATAATAAAAGGGCATCTGTGTTTCCGACCCCTAACAGTAGGGGATCGGGTAGAAACAGATCTCTGGCAGCCACCAGAATGGTACCCCCTCCAGCTAGGAGAGGCGGAAGCAGCCATGCATGCAAAAACAGCAGGTGACATCTTGGAACACCCAGGATGGACCCGTACGCTGAAGGACGCTCTGGCTAGAGATGGGTATGATTATTTCAAGCATGGATGTGAAGAAAGGGACTGGTGTGTCCAAAAGTATGTGGAAAACCAGGAAGCAGGAGACCCTCCAAGAAAAGAACAGCCAAGTGCAACCTTTTCCCCTCTACAAACAGAGACCAGGAGGGAGGTTAATATGCCTGCCATAACTCCAGCCATGGCTGGGAACAATTTTTTGGATCAGACCCTCACAGCAAATCTTGTGAGTTGGATACCTCATCTTCCCACAAGGAATAAGGATGAGTCTCAACATGGTTATGTGCAGAGGTTGAGAGCCTCAGGGATTGATGATGAAGCGCTGAACGACCATGGATTCAGCAAAATGTTGTCTCTCACAAGAGGAATCCAGCTGCCAGCTGGGACCACAGCACTAAGCCTAGTGAGCCCTCGGGTTCCAGGAGTGTCCACCAATCGGCAGAAAGCCGAGGAATTGGCTGATGAAGTAAACAAGGGAAAAATGACCCTAGCCATAGCATGGGGAATTTTGCACGCTTTAGGTCCATCAATCGATGTGGAAGAGCATCTCCTCCTTAATATAAAAGGAGGCCGCAGGATTGCCACAAAGTGGCAGAGTCTTGACACCCAAGGGAAATACGCTGAGGTGGCGAGTTTTGACCGAGAGCAGGCCTTGCGGGTCATGGAAAGTGCCAGGCAGACAAGGTCAGAGCCTAGGCCACCAAAAAAGCCAGAACAGGGCCAAGAAAAGAGAGAGTTAGCCCCACCCCATGTTGAAATGAGGAGGGAGCCTTTAAACTCCCAAGGCCCCTCTCGGGGGGCCCAGTGGAGACAATCACAAAGAGTAAACCAGCCCCGACAGCCCATATCAGGGTTGCAAGGGCCATGGGCCTCAAAAGAGGAATGGGAAAGAATGACTCCAGAGCAAAGGACTGCTCAGAGGGAGAAGAGAAGGATTTGGGTAGAAAGCCAGAAGAGGGTTCCCCCTTCAAATGGTCTTGCGAGACAGACAAATTAAAATACTATGAACACTCAAAGAGTGAAATCCTACAAGCAATAAAGGATATGACACGTCTCCAAGACGGTTGGTTATTAACTAACTGGGGAGGAATTGATTTTACCTTGGATACCGGGGCATCAGTAAGTGGTATACCTGCCTCAGACATCACTGAGGAAACAGGCAGGATCATGATCGCCGAAATGGCAAATGGTACTCAAGAAGAGGTTAAAGAGCTCGTTCATCCATACCTGCCAACTAGTTGTGTACAAGCACCACCGGGGAGCGCATGGTTGAGTATGTCTGATCTGATCAAATTGCATCAGTTTGTAACAGGATCAAACTGGGCAGTACCCCCAGTGCCTGAGGAGTCAGAGGAACCCCAGGTGCAAACAAAAGGGGCACGGATAGCGGTAGAAGATGAACTGCAGAGAATTATCAGACAAGCTGAGTTAACAGATGAAGGTAAACAAAAACTTAGGAAAATACTTGACAAAACTGCATGGGCACAGCACAAAACACATTGTGGGAAGGCTAAAGTTGAGCCGTACAAAATAAGGGCAATAATGCCACCTAGAGTGTCACAATACCCAATAAAAAATGGGAGACAGGAAATAAGAAATACCATACAGGACCTCCTGAGCCAAGGAGGAAAAGTACAGGAACCCCGCTGCTCCAAAACTATGCAAGCAGTGGTGAAACCAGATAGGTTATATCGCCTTTGGTGTTGCAAGGATGGATCACAATGAGGACATGTTGGAGAGAAAATGTTGTAGTGGGTCAGCAGAGGGACTCGCTACTTGCAGTGAGAGCACCCGCAGCAGGGTTTTTGATATGGCCACTAAAAGTGGAAAGCAGACATTGGATATTCCCTTGGATATATTAGACCAGGGAACTGCACTTTTGTGGTTGCAGGGAACCAAACAGCACTCCTATTAGGAGACCTAAGCCCAGTTGCACTAAATGTGTCTAACAAATGGAGGGTCACCTCAGAACGAGCAATTAAGTCTATCCCAATGCAGGAAAGTCATGAGACTTATATTCCGTGGAAAGTTTCGCGAAGAAAGAGCGGAAAAGGAGGAGCTTCTGACACCTGTGAAACCTCGAACCAGAGAGGACAGACGCTCATTCGGGAAGAACCTGAGAAACGAAAGAGAGCGAGAATGAACAACTCAGCAGCCTTGAGAGAGGATCAACTCCACCTGTGGAGATGGAGACTGAGTTCATAGAACTACTGGCTGACGTAGACTTTGATTCGGAGCTCGTCAAGAGTGAAGAAATGGAAGTGGCCATCACCCCAAATGGGGACACTCTAAAGGACAGTGACCCCGATAAGGAGGATCCTGTTAAGCCCAAAGAAGGGAAACCAGTACCCCACACACAAAACCATAAAGTGTGCACTTATAGAGTGTCCCCCATGGGGGAACAAGTCAAGATAAACCCAAATGGGGCATTTAACAGAAACATATGGTCCAAATCAGTTCTGATAAGAGAAGGGCTTGAGACATTGGGCACCAGGAGGGTCTCCCATGGGACTGTGTGGGGAAGAGTTGGGATTTCAGAAGTACTCAAGTATTTCCCACCCATTAAATATGACCCTACTCCAGGGTCTCCCAGGAAGCCCTGTGAAGTCACCATCTTCTTCGACCAAAAGATCAAGCAGCCCTGGGCACTGCTGAAGGCTGAGGGGTCTGACACATGGTATATGCAAGAGGGAGCGAGACAGGAGCCACCCAATCTAGAGGCCACCCTGGGAAACTCCTATTCAACCGTTCTACCAGGAGGCCCTTACCCCTCACCGGAACCACCAAGGGTGATGCAGCCACCTTTGGTCCCACTCCAAGGACCTATGCCAGTGTTCCTGGGACCACCTGCACTGCCTATGGACCCTCTTGGCCCCAGCATCAGGCACCATGGATCGGACCTATTGAATACATACCACACCCTCAGTAGCAACCGGGGTGTTGTGAGAAGATTCTCTGTGCTGCTGAGGCTGTGCTATGATTACAAGTGGACACACACACACACACAATTTGTCCATCTGTATTTTGATTAAAAACAAAATAATGTGTAATTAACAGCATTTTATTACTACTGAAGGCTGTGTTAGAAAATTTGTGCAGCATATTAAATGGACAAGTGCAGATGCCTGAGTTTAGAGATAAGATTCATGGGAGACACCTACAAGGAAGCTTCTCAGAGAATTGTAGCCCTTCAGGTTGTGGCCTCTTGGTTTCTTATCAGAGGAAACTCCCTTCAACACAGACTGGACCATTCATTGATGTTTATGCTGCAGAAAATACTTAATATGATAATATTTAATGTGACCTTCGAAAAGTCTCCACCTTTGTCAGGATTACTTCCATACAATAAAGATGTTTAATTATTCATGAAGATTATCATAAGATGCCACCCATCAAGTGGGAACATATTTTTGTATGTATAAATGTGAGTGACCCACACAGTCGAGCAGCGATTTTCCTGGGGGAAGAAGACTGATAACTCTGGTCACCTCTAATCGCTCCGCCGGCTCATCTGGGTCCTCTGCTGACTTTTTCATTAAAAGAACTGAGCCACATTCGGGCCAGAACACTTCAACTTGGAAGCGTGAGTGTGATTTTCTCATTTTCTCTTCAACATGTGTAGCTGATAACCTGTGTGATCCATCGGCAACAAGTGAGGTTGAGAGATTAAAGGGACTTAATATAAAAGCTCAGATATTTTGTATTAAAATTACTAATCATGATTTAAAACATGGTATTTAAAATACAATACTAGGATTAAGCAAAGTAATCCAATTTATTACAGAATACAACTTTAAGCAAATATTAAATGTTTATATGATTAAATACAATTTTAACACTGGTAAAAAGGAGGGAGGTTGGTTTTGGTAGAGACATTCAGAAGAGCCCATAAATAAGAGGCCGACCCTTTTGGGGAGTATACGCAAGGGTCAGACCCACAACCGAGCCAGC
>SSNS01000690.1:147546-163147 GCA_006937985.1 Aphyosemion australe | reverse complement strand
GGGTCATGGAAAGTGCCAGGCAGACAAGGTCAGAGCCTAGGCCACCAAAAAAGCCAGAACAGGGCCAAGAAAAGAGAGAGTTAGCCCCACCCCATGTTGAAATGAGGAGGGAGCCTTTAAACTCCCAAGGCCCCTCTCGGGGGGCCCAGTGGAGACAATCACAAAGAGTAAACCAGCCCCGACAGCCCATATCAGGGTCGCAAGGGCCATGGGCCTCAAAAGAGGAATGGGAAAGAATGACTCCAGAGCAAAGGACTGCTCAGAGGGAGAAGAGAAGGATTTGGGTAGAAAGCCAGAAGAGGGTTCCCCCTTCAAATGGTCTTGCGAGACAGACAAATTAAAATACTATGAACACTCAAAGAGTGAAATCCTACAAGCAATAAAGGATATGACACGTCTCCAAGACGGTTGGTTATTAACTAACTGGGGAGGAATTGATTTTACCTTGGATACCGGGGCATCAGTAAGTGGTATACCTGCCTCAGATATCACTGAGGAAACAGGCAGGATCATGATCGCCGAAATGGCAAATGGTACTCAAGAAGAGGTTAAAGAGCTCGTTCATCCATACCTGCCAACTAGTTGTGTACAAGCACCGCCGGGGAGCGCATGGTTGAGTATGTCTGATCTGACCAAACTGCATCAGTTTGTAACGGGATCAAACTGGGCAGTACCCCCAGTGCCTGAGGAGTCAGAGGAACCCCAGGTGCAAACAAAAGGGGCACGGATAGCGGTAGAAGATGAACTGCAGAGAATTATCAGACAAGCAGAGTTAACAGATGAAGGTAAACAAAAACTTAGGAAAATACTTGACAAAACTGCATGGGCACAGCACAAAACACATTGTGGGAAGGCTAAAGTTGAGCCGTACAAAATAAGGGCAATAATGCCACCTAGAGTGTCACAATACCCAATAAAAAATGGGAGACAGGAAATAAGAAATACCATACAGGACCTCCTGAGCCAAGGAGGAAAAGTACAGGAACCCCGCTGCTCCAAAACTATGCAAGCAGTGGTGAAACCAGATAGGTTATATCGCCTTTGATGTTGCAAGGATGGATCACAATGAGGACATGTTGGAGAGAAAATGTTGTAGTGGGTCAGCAGAGGGACTCGCCACTTGCTGTGAGAGCACCCGCAGCAGGGTTTTTAATATGGCCACTAAAAGTGGAAAGCAGACATTGGATATTCCCTCTCTGCAGTGGCAAAGGATGGCCGGTGTAAGTCTGCCATGGATTGTGGCAACAAGGCATACCAAAAGGGGACCGATAAGAATCTCCAGCTGGGGCAATGCCTTACTTAGGGCATTCTCGACCCACAGGTTTGCCTGGTGGGAAAGAGGGCGTACACCAACAGTCACCCAGACTGTGCAAAAGTGCTCACCTCTGCATTTTGCAACCGGGGTGGACTGGGTGACAACTGGCACTCTAAGATATCCAGAAAATCAAAAAATCAGATCATCAACAACCCATATTTGGGTAAAAACAGAGGATCAGAAGCAAACCCACAGGTGGGAAAAGATAGAGGTAAAACTGACCGAGGTCTTGGATAAGGATGACAAGCCCAAGAGCAAAGGATTCTACTGGGAATTCCCAGAAGAAATGGTCATAAATTACGCACTCAATAAGATTGAATAAATTACTCCATGTACCTGCAGGACAATGGAGGAGGACCATGGAAGAGACTTACCCTCGGATGAGGAACAGCCTGCCCAAACCAAGAAGGGTACTAGAAAGAGGAGAAGACCAGGCTGGAAAAAAGGGGTGATGCTGTGCATTGTAATGTCGGTATTCACTATATCTAACCTGACTTTAACGACCACCATGGAAGAAGAATTAACACAGGAAGAAACAGTTAACCAAATCCTTATCCAGATAACATGGAAAAATAAGGACTGGCCCAGGCACCAGTGCCTGATCTATAACCAAAACAATTATTTGATCCAGTATAACCACACACAGTGGGAAATAGCATGCCGGACTGTTAGTGATAACTGTACTCCCCTGGGAGAAGGTGACTTAACGTGTGACCAAAGATGGAGCTGGTATAGTATCTTCGGCCCATTAGGTCTACCCCTTACGACAAATGGGTCAGATATTGGTCAACCTACCTATTATAAGGTAGTCAGAACCAAGGAGGGACTAGTAGGATGGAAAGTGATACACAATCGAACCACCGCACGGTGTACTCAATATCTCATAATTCAAAGAACAGTGAGCCGCTGGCAGCTGGTCAAACGGGATGTTTATTTTAGGCCAGGGAACTGCACTTTTGTGGTTGCAGGGAACCACACAGCACTCCTATTAGGAGACCTAAGCCCAGTTGCACTAAATGTGTCTAACAAATGGAGGGTCACCTCAGAACGAGCAATTAAGTCTATCCCAATGCAGGAAAGTCAAGAGACCCTTATTCCGTGGAAAGTTTCGCGAAGAAAGAGCGGAAAAGGAGGAGCTTCTGACACCTGTGAAACCTCGAACCAGAGAGGACAGACGCACATTCGGGAAGAACCTGAGAAACGAAAGAGAGCGAGAATGAACAACTCAGCAGCCAATGCCTCTGGCCTTGAGAGAGGATCAACTCCACCTGTGGAGATGGTGAGAGAATATGTAGTCTTAGTGTTACTCTCTATCATGTTATCTTTTGCCTTTCTTATACAGGACCCACTGATCGGGGGTTTTAAGGCGGGGCTGTATATAGTCCTAAATATATTAAGGAAAGTCTTCCTAGGGAAGCTTCACCCCTTTGGGGTACTATTCTTCCTTTATATTTTAGATGGAGAAGGACTTTATGGCCCGCCACAGACGGGGATAGCAATAGCTGGTATATTGATCTCAGTCTTACAATTTTCTAACTTATCAGATGCATGGATTATGACTTTAGATACTCTGGGTATTGCAGGTTATTTAGCAGTAATTACCATGTGGACGTGGAAGCTAAAGAAAGAACACCCTAGGCTGTGGGGATACTTAAAGATAACATTAACCATGTGGTACCTATTTGGCATCTTTTCAATGCTTGAAGGTTTGTTAGGAGTACCTGTAGTTTACTCATGCATCATGTATGTGTACTACCTTGCAGGGAGAAGGCGTGACCATCTCATGCCCCCTACACCCACCAATTCATGACCCGTTCCTATTTACGGATGGGAATGTTCTCCGAGTAGGGTGCTTCTCCTGTTATACCGAAGGAGTGATGAGAGGGACATTTCAAGATTTTACCCCATTTACGGGAGAATGTTATGTGCTGATGTTCAGGGAGAACAACCTGATAGTTATGAGCTGCTCAGGGGGTCATGGAATTGACTGTCCTGTTTGTGAATGTTCCAGGAGACTGAGTTCATAGACCTACTGGCTGACGTAGACTTTGAGTCGGAGCTCGTCAAGAGTGAAGAAATGGAAGTGGCCATCACCCCAAATGGGGATACTCTAAAGGACAGTGACCCCGATAAGGAGGATCCTGTTAAGCCCAAAGAAGGGAAACCAGTACCCCACACACAAAACCATAAAGTGTGCACTTATCGAGTGTCCCCCATGGGGGAACAAGTCAAGATAAACCCAAATGGGGCATTTAACAGAAACATATGGTCCAAATCAGTTCTGATAAGAGAAGGGTTTGAGACATTGGGCACCAGGAGGGTCTCCCATGGGACTGTGTGGGGAAGAGTTGGGATTTCAGAAGTACTCAAGTATTTCCCACCCATTAAATATGACCCTACTCCAGGGTCTCCCAGGAAGCCCTGTGAAGTCACCATCTTCTTCGACCAAAAGATCAAGCAGCCCTGGGCACTGCTGAAGGCTGAGGGGTCTGACATATGCAAGAGGGAGCGAGACAGGAGCCACCCAAACCAGAGGCCACCCTGGGAAACTCCTATTCAACCGTTCTACCAGGAGGCCCTTACCCCTCACCGGAACCACCAAGGGTGATGCAGCCACCTTTGGTCCCACTCCAAGGACCTATGCCAGTGTTCCTGGGACCACCTGCACTGCCTATGGACCCTCTTGGCCCCAGCATCAGGCACCATGGATCGGACCTATTGAATACATACCACACCCTCAGTAGCAACCGGGGTGTTGTGAGAAGATTCTCTGTGCTGCTGAGGCTGTGCTATGATTACAAGTGGACACACACACACACACAATTTGTCCATCTGTATTTTGATTAAAAACAAAATAATGTGTAATTAACAGCATTTTATTACTACTGAAGGCTGTGTTAGAAAATTTGTGCAGCATATTAAATGGACAAGTGCAGATGCCTGAGTTTAGAGATAAGATTCATGGGAGACACCTACAAGGAAGCTTCTCAGAGAATTGTAGCCCTTCAGGTTGGGGCCTCTTGGTTTCTTATCAGAGGAAACTCCCTTCAACACAGACTGGACCATTCATTGATGTTTATTCTGCAGAAAATACTTAATATGATAATATTTAATGTGACCTTCGAAAAGTCTCCACCTTTGTCAGGATTACTTCCATACAATAAAGATGTTTAATTATTCATAAAGATTATCATAAGATGCCACCCATCAAGGGGAACATATTTTGTATGTATAAATGTGAGTGACCCACACAGTCGAGCAGCGATTTTACTGGGGGAAGAAGACTGATAACTTTGGTCACCTCTAACCGCTCCGTCGGCTCATCTGGGTCCTCTGCTGACTTTTTCATTAAAAGAACTGAGCCACATTCGGGCCAGAACACTTCAACTTGGAAGCGTGAGTGTGATTTTCTCATTTTCTCTTCAACATGTGTAGCTGATAACCTGTGTGATCCATCGGCAACAAGTGAGGTTAAGAGATTAAAGGGACTTAATATAAAAGCTCAGATATTTTGTATTAAAATACTAATCATGATTTAAAACATGGTATTTAAAATACAATACTAGGATTAAGCAATGTAATCCAATTTATTACAGAATACAACTTTAAGAAGTATTAAATGTTTATATGATTAAATACAATTATAACACTGGTAAAAAGGAGGGAGGTTGGTTTTGGTAGAGACAGTCAGAAGAGCCCATAAATAAGAGGCCGACCCTTTTGGGGAGTATACGCAAGGGTCAGACCCACAACTGAGCCAGCTGGCTGCTCGCTACATAAACATAAGTTGAAACTGAAACTCAGAGAGGCGGAGTCTTGCTGCTGCAGCGTCCCAAAGGTGTGTTTTCATTGGTCGACTGCAGACAGGAGACCTAGGTTTTCAAGCAGTGCTTGAAGACTGTTGGAGGCTGTCTTCTTTCTGATATAGACTCATATCAATGCGTATACTACACGTAGGCTATGATTCACCTGTACATAACGAGTTGAGTGCAGGCTGCGCAGCTGAGCTTTTATTTTTTTTCAGCACCCCCTGCTGAGAATATGTCCCCGTGGCTATTTCTGAGAGTTTTAGCTGAACACTGTCACGTGGTGGGAGGTTGTTGTAGGACCCAAGTGCAGGAATATCCAGGAGGCAGCCAGGTATGGTTGAAAAAATGAAAATGTTTTATTTACAGCCGTGGTCTGGAGCAGGAACAAAAATCAGCAGGTGACACAGGGATAAAGGCAACACACACAGATGACACAGACAAACACAAGGAACCGACACGAGTGTAGAACTGAGCTGAGTTTAAATAGACTGAGGTGGTGAATGGAGACAAGCAACAGGTGAGATGATTACTGATTGATGATGGACAGGTGTGACTAGTTAACTGAGGATGGGAAGCAATACAAAACACAAGAGGACTGAACCAGATAAAGAGAGAAACCTAAAACATTAAAACTAAATGCTGAAAGAAAATACTAGAATGCATAAACAGAATACAGGAGAAATAATTAAAGTCATTTAACTAATAACCAAAATACAAGAAGCAACTAACATAGGAGAACACAGGAAGGAAGATATGAGAAATGAAACACCAAACTGACTGAAGACTAAAAACACTGAACATAAGAGGTACAGGATGACTAAGGGGACACAAGGACAACAGCTAACTGGAGGGATGAACTAAATACCAGGGGACAATGAAAGATAACTAATGTGAGGATGAAACAGCTAAGAGGAACACAGGGGTCAAAGGTAACTGATACAAAAGGATACTAAACTTACAGGGACCTGGCAATACTTAAATACACAAGAAGGGGAAAGGAAAACTAGAGAGAAATACAACACTAATGGGCTGGGGAATGGACATGGCAGAACTAAAGTAATGAGAAATAAAGTAAAAACTGAATGATGATTGAAGGGACCGGAGACAAGGGAGATGGGATATGGAAGGGCCAGGGAGGACATAGACTGGACACAGGGAGGACATAGACAGGACATGACAATACCCCCCCCTCAAGGGCGGCTACCAGACGCACAACAGAGAAACAAAAACACAAAACACCACAGAAACAAGACACAGAACACGGGGGTGGGCGAGGAGGGACCAAACCAAAACACAACCACAAGGGTGGGCGAGGAGGGACCAAACCAAAACACAACCACAAGGGTGGGCGAGGAGGGACCNGATGGCCGATAAGTGCTGCCGATTTTTTGGGCCGATTTCATGGCCGATATTTTGATGCACCTTATCTGAATGATAAATTATCAGTAATAACAGTGGATGCACTTTTCTGAACCTAATCAGCTTTTAAACACTGAATTTAACTAACTGTTTAATCTTAATTTTGTGCACCGCTCAGTGTTAAAATCAAACATTTACCAAGATTAATAAAAAATACCAATAAACTGACCAAGTATGAAATATACAAAACAAGCAAAAAAAGAAATGTCAGTTGATAATGTTTGAGAGCATTTATTAAGCAGCATGTTATTCAGGGATGTACACTTACATGTAAATAAAAATAAATACAACTTTAGAACAGAAAGAGAAATTCTACTAAAATGTGTAATAAAATAATATAATAATGAATAATGCTGAAAACACAATAGCCACCTGCTAAAACACACCAGCAACATCTAAACTTCATTCAGCCTTTTTAATTGACTATTTCTTAACATCTGCATGTAAACTATAAATGAAACCCTTAAGTGCTCTGGTCTCAGCAGCAGCTTCTTTGTAAGCCTGGAGATGGGGAACCTTCAGGTTGTGTTTTCTTTTTACCTTTTTCATCTCCAGCTCACCAGCATCCTGCTTGATATCACACTTTGCTTTCCTTGGTGTTGCTGCCTTGATCTGACTTTTGTTGAGCCATCCTTCTATCCATCGTCTTCTGCTTATCCAGATTCGGGTCGCCGGGGCAGCAGCAAGGAGAGAGGCCCAGACTTCCCTCTCCCCAGCCACTTTTGTTGAGCCATCAGACAGAAACTAAACAGGAGAAACAGATGTTATTTTTGTAGAGCATCCATCATCAGTTCAGTCAGAAAGAACAGAGGAGAACTCCAGCAACAAAGAACTCAGCACATTACAGTCTATAATATAATAAATATTAGAGAAACGTTTGAACAATAACACTCATCTATTAATAAAAGTGCACCCTAACTATTCACTAGTGTTACTGACTGTTGATGTTGGACAGATTTTATGTGGAAACAAACCGTACAAATTAAAAATAGTCTCTAGTCACACTCCTGGCTGTGTCTGATCACAGATTACACGCTAAACAGAGAAAAACACAGAGAGGCTGTATTTATATAGCGATCATTTTCTGTTCAATGTGTCATTCAAATAAAGACTGCAAACGCAAACTACGTGCTCCGCACCGACCCACGAGAGAAGTCCCGAACTCTGAACACCGGTGTCCGCGGGGGAAGGAGGGGGGGAGTGCGGGCTAAGCTGCGGCTCCGAGAGTCTCCCCCCTCTCCTCCTCTCCTCCGCGCTCAGAGTGAAATTCTCTGACTTCCATACAGGAAAACAATTTAATCTATAAACCTGGAGCTAATATGTTAAACAAACAAGCAGCTATTAGTTTAAGACAGTAACGTTGACAACAAGCTAGCGAACATTAGCAGCATTCTGCCGGTTAACGGCAGTTCTGACGGCTCGTTTTTTTTCTTTCACTCGGCGAAGTATTATTTCATATTTTACTTTAAATTCACACTAAATATACAGCTGTAGGGTTTTAACCCTTTAAGACCTGCCATAGAACAAGTTCGCCAGAACTTATATTTACATTTTTACATGCTGTGGTGCCATTTTTTGGAGTATTTCAACCTGCTATACATCAATACAACCCTTACATTCTAAATTTTAATAATATATATGTAAAATGTTCATAGCAACTAAATAATTTACTAAAAATTGCAATTATCCATACAGAAATTGAAAATCGTTTTTTGTTTTTACACATATTTTTCATTATACAGAAATGCCACACCTTTATCCCTCAAAATTGTAAATGAAAAAAAGTTGCACACAAGCCTTTCAAACAACAACAAATTTATTTGAAGTGCTTCCATAAATTAGTTTCTGAGATACACTCATTTATATAAACTGTAGCAAAAACGAAAATATAAATAAATATTGTGCAAAATTTGAAAATGACAGCATGTACATCAAAATAAACAATTTAAATCAGTGCAATCAAAGTTCTAAGTTCTTCAGGAACATGTGTAGAGAAAGGCAAAAAGTATTTCATAAATGTATTGCTAATATACTCCATTTTATAGAGTGTAATGACCACAAAAACAGAACCAACTGTGCAAAAAGACAGCAAGTACATCAAAATAAATTGCAATCAAAGTTCTAAGTTCTTCAGAAACGTGTAGAATAAATTGTGCAAAAATGCAAAGAAACCCAGCATGCACATAAAAAAACTATTTACTAAGTATGATTTATATTCTACAAGCTCAAACTTTACATTTCACCAGTACCAGTGGAGTTGTGATAGATTTTGTGACAGTTCCTGTCCACAATCACACACAGAGGCAACTTACAGGCCTCACACATGAAGGGAGTACACTTCCCACACACCCTGCACTTCCTGCGCCCCAGTGTGGCTTTTTTGTGGCCAGATACCCCCTCAACAATGGCAACAGGGATGTGCTGAACATTGTCCTGGACTGGTTGGGAGGGAACTCCACAGAGCTCAGCTATCAGCTGCTCCTGAAAGGCCTGGTGTGTCTGTGGCGGCTGCTGCAGTCTGACACTCAGCTCTTTGCTGAGTAAATAGCTGTTTGTTACAGCAATGTCGATGAAATGATGCAGCACCGTCACGTACCACTTTCTGCTCTTTCTCCATGAGGAGTAGGAGCCAATCAGCTGGTCTGACAGGTCAACTCCCCCCATGAAGCTGTTGTAGTCCTTCACAGCCGGTGGCACTGGTACCTCTACTGCTGTGTGTTTTCCCCCGACCTTGCAAGACCTTTTCACTGTGTCCCCTGAGAAGGCAGTGTGCAGAGTGGAGCACACACTCACCTCCCTTGTGTCCATCCATTTTATAAAAATGAGAGCTCCCTCTCTGATCCACCTGATTGAGCCTCGTGGAGATTTCTTTGTTAGTGCGTTCATTTTAGTTTTTGGGATGCCAATTCTTGTGTCCCGAAATGTCCCACAGGCTCCAAACCCCATGTCATAAAGGTGGCGGAACAGAGCTGGGCTGGTGTAAAAATTATCACAGTAAATGTGATATCCAGATCCCAGGTAGGGTTTGTTGATGAGTGACATCACAGCATCAAATGACAGCCCTTTCCCACTATTCAGAGAGGACCTCCCTGTGTAGATGTTGAAGTCAACAGTGTAGCCTGTGTTGTCAGAAAGAACAAAAAGTTTTATACCCCATTTTGTTGGCTTGTTTTTGATGTACTGCTTCATGGCAATCCTGGCTTTGGTGGCAACCATACGTTCATCCACAGAGAGGTTTTGCTGGGGGTGGTACACAGCTTTACAGGCTACACGTAAACTGTCATACAGGGGGCGTATTCTGTGCAGACAGTCATAGTCATCTGAGCCTTTTTTGCTGTCATTGAGGGCATCTTCCACAGGGTCACTCATATGAATGTTCCAAGTAATGGTGAGGAACCGGTCTCTGGACATGACCATGGAAGGATATGGCACATGAAAAATTGAACTGACACGCCAAAAATCTCTGACCTTTGGCAGCTTCAAAATCCCCATGTACAGCGTTATCCCGATGTACTGATACATCTCAGGCTCCGTCACCTCCGTCCATTTGAATTTTTTGCCTGCAGCAATATTTTTTTCCGCATTTTTATTAGTGTTGGCACACAGAGTTTTGATATCAGCCCTGTCAAAATATATCTTGAACAGCTCAGATGGAGATGGATTGTTCATCTGTTCTGTAACAGGTGGCTGTGTACCTGGCCTTCTTTTTGGCAGGAAATGTAGTGGAGGATGTGAGAAGTTGTCAGGGTCCTGTTCACTTTTCCAGGCAGCTTCATGAAAATAAACCGTCTCTGACCTGGAGCGCTTGCCTCTCTTTGCTGGAGGTCCTCTCCTCCGACTCCTTCCTCTCCCTCTGCCTCTCTCTGGTGCCCAGGAAGCCTCAGAGGTGCTGGAGACCTCAGTTTCCTCCTCAACTTCTTCATCACCACTGCACACAGAAAGTAAACGGTTCAGCAGGAGTCTAATATAATAATGTTGAATATTCGTCGCTATTTTTTCAGTAGTATATAGTTTTCCTTTTCTCTCACTAATAATAACAATAATAAAGAATATTCATGAATATATACATACAGGTCGTACGACGGGTCAGCTCCTTCGATAAAGTCAGCTTCCTCCCCACTGTCGGCAGAATCCGGGGCAGATGAAGAAACAGAAACTCCATCCTCGTCCCGCGCTGTGACGGCGTCAACCGCTTCGAGGAGGGTGTACCGTTTGGCGGGTCCGCGATTCATCAAAAACGTCCGTAGTGGTGTGTGAGTGTGTCGGGAGTTTGTAGTGGGTGTGTGATGTGTGTAGGATGTGTTTGTCTAAATGTATTACTGCAAAAAAGCTCAAGAAAAACCCGGAAGACAGAATACAAATAGAAACTACAATTCGCGGGAAAATGACATCACGTCAAAGCAGGTGATTGGGTGAGTGATAATCATGTGACAGTACANGAAGATGAGGAATGGCCCACCTGAGGTGACCAGGTGGTGCCAGCAGGAGTGAAGGATTGGCCCAACAGAGGAGACGTGGTGGCGCCAACAGAAGTGGAGGAGGAGGAGAGGAAGCCGGTTCTGATGGTGGGTACCTCAGTCTGTTCATGGTACGACTTCTTGTGGGTAGAAGGTGATGAGGCGGAGGTGGATCGGCCCGCCAGGGGTGACGAGGTGGCGCCGATAGGACCAGAGGAGGATGTGGGTGTCTGTAGAGCTGGTGGAGGTGAGTTGTGGCCAAAAGTCCTTAATAAATCACGGGCAAAAGTCCAAAATTTAACTGTTTTCATGGGTTGTCTTTCAAAGTAACTGTAAGCCCACATTAGGGCGTCATCACCCAGGCAGAGGACCATGAAGGAGAGCTTTTCATAGTCTGTGAGGGATGGTTCCGTTAAACAGTGTGCACAGTCTCTGATGAATTCTCTGCAGGTTGACGGGTCTCCTTCATACCTTTCTGGGGGTTGATGGATGGTGGTGGTTGATGGCTGATGAGGTGGACAAGCTGCTGGGTCCATGTTGGTCGGTTCCTTCTGTCATGTGGTGGGAGGTTGTTGTAGGACCCAAGTGCAGGAATATCCAGGAGGCAGCCAGGTATGGTTGAAAAAATGAAAATGTTTTATTTACAGCCGTGGTCTGGAGCAGGAACAAAAATCAGCAGGTGACACAGGGATAAAGGCAACACACACAGATGACACAGACAAACACAAGGAACCGACACGAGTGTAGAACTGAGCTGAGTTTAAATAGACTGAGGTGGTGAATGGAGACAAGCAACAGGTGAGATGATTACTGATTGATGATGGACAGGTGTGACTAGTTAACTGAGGATGGGAAGCAATACAAAACACAAGAGGACTGAACCAGATAAAGAGAGAAACCTAAAACATTAAAACTAAATGCTGAAAGAAAATACTAGAATGCATAAACAGAATACAGGAGAAATAATTAAAGTCATTTAACTAATAACCAAAATACAAGAAGCAACTAACATAGGAGAACACAGGAAGGAAGATATGAGAAATGAAACACCAAACTGACTGAAGACTAAAAACACTGAACATAAGAGGTACAGGATGACTAAGGGGACACAAGGACAACAGCTAACTGGAGGGATGAACTAAATACCAGGGGACAATGAAAGATAACTAATGTGAGGATGAAACAGCTAAGAGGAACACAGGGGTCAAAGGTAACTGATACAAAAGGATACTAAACTTACAGGGACCTGGCAATACTTAAATACACAAGAAGGGGAAAGGAAAACTAGAGAGAAATACAACACTAATGGGCTGGGGAATGGACATGGCAGAACTAAAGTAATGAGAAATAAAGTAAAAACTGAATGATGATTGAAGGGACCGGAGACAAGGGAGATGGGATATGGAAGGGCCAGGGAGGACATAGACTGGACACAGGGAGGACATAGACAGGACATGACAAACACAGCTGGACTTTTCTGGTTATCTTGAAGACATTTAGCCTCTCATCCTAGAGGCTTCTTCAGTTCCCAGACTTTGTAGGAGGCTGTGAGTTGTGGTCAGAAACAAACACACTGATTGTGCTGCAAATCTTTTTTTCTTTCTTTCTTGAAAATATCTTTTTGGGGGATGGGGGTGCATCAACACGGTCGGGACATAGAAGGAGGTGTGTGGCTAAATAAGTTTGGGAACTGCTGATCTAGATAGTCTGACAGTTGCTTAAAAACAACTTGCTTGAGAACCTTAGAAAGAAATGGCAGTGTAGAAATAGGCCGATAATTCGATAATACAGAGACATCAAGACCGTGTTTCTTAATAAGGGGTTTGATTACAGCTCGCTTCAAACTCTTAGGAACTTCACCAGAATGCAAACTTGAGTTAATAACATTATTAACCACATTTGCAATAGCTGGCCAGACTTCCTTGATAATACAGGATGGTATAATGTCAAGTACAGAGCCAGATGGTTTCATGCTACCAACAATTTCACCCAACATATCTAAGGACACAGAATCAAAAGAATTAAAAGAAGTCAATACAGGACAGATATCATCATTAAAACTAGATTGCTGGGGAATTTGAGCTCGATTATGAGCAGTCTTGCCTATGAAATATTTCAGAAACCCCTCAGTAGTAGTCGAAGAAGCTTCCAATCCCCCAACACATCGAGGATTTAAAATCCCATCTACAGTAGAAAAAAGAACTCTTGGGTTCTGCTCATTAGAGTTGATAACATTAGATAAAAAATTAAATTTTGCCTTTTTTACAGTCATTTGATAAAAACGCCATGAAGACCTGAGTTCTTCAAAAGATGTCTGTGTCAAATTTTTCTTCCAGTTCTGCTCACATTTCCTGCATTTTCTTCTGGCTGCACAAGTTCTATCATTCAGCCATGGCTCCTGCTTCAATTTAGGTCGGCAATATCGATAGGGGGCAATTTTATCTAATACAAGGAGACAAGACGCATTGAATCTGTCCACCAACTGTGTAGTAGAAAAGTATATGGAAATGCTATCTTATCTTATACTTATCATAGTCGCTATGATGCCTGACATGAGCTTCCATGTTGTGGGGAGACAGGTAACTGGCCGATAGTTGGATGGGACTGTACCCTTTGAGGGGTCCTTCAGGATCAGGAATGTGCGCCCTTCAGTTAGCCATTCAGGGTGAGTCCCATCCTTTAGCAGCAGGTTCATTTGTGCTGCCAGGTGCTCATGGAGTGCAGTGAGCTTCTTAAGCCAGTAGGCGTGGATCATGTCAGGTGCTGTCCAGTTTTTCATAGCTGAGACTGTCTTGGATGTCTGCCACAGTGATGGATACTGGGTTCTGCTCAGGGAGGTTGCTGTGGTATTTTCTTAGAGAGGCTAGCCACTTTGCATTGCTGTTGTGTGATGCCTCCTTCTCCCAAATGCCCTTCCAGTACTGTTCAGTCTCCAGCCTTGGTGGGTCTGCTCTGATATTACCCTGCCACTGAGAGTACACTTTAGCTGGTTGGGTCAAGAAGAGCCGGTTTATTAGTCTGGCTTCACTTTCTCTTTAGACGGCTGGCCAAGGCTTTGACCTATTGTTTGGCAGTTTCTAGTGCTTCAGGTATGGGTTTTTCTCATTGTGCTTGGGGCTTCATACCCAATCTCTGGATGGGGAGTTGATGTTAACTCCCCTCTGACCTTGTGTCCTGGCTCCCCCTTGCCGTAGCATTTGTGTTGTATCTTGTCAATCTCAACTTGTGATAGCTGTTGCCGTTTGTGGATGTTGGAACACTGAGCTACTAGCTGTTTGGCTGTTAGTGTTGAGTGAGGGTTTTGAAGTAACCATTCTTCCTGCATCCTCTGCATGTAATCCCTCTGACTAGGGTTACTGGAGTAGTAGCATTCCAACAGATCCAGGTTCTCACATCTCGCCCATTTCTGTCTTGTTCCAGTAGCCCACTTTTCATCAGGGTGCTCTGGTTCCCCAGCACCTGACGCAGACCTTGTTTGGCCAGGCGACGTCTGAGCCGGCATCTCATTCATTTCATTTGCTCTCATCATGGTATGAGGTAGGCAATTAGCAGCAAGGGTCTTGCCTAAGGACCCTTGGTAGGCAATAGCGTCAAGGGTATTGACTAAGGACCCACACTGGATGTTGGTATTTTTGCCCTCACCCGGATTTGAAATATATATATATATATATATATATATATATATATATATATATATATATATATATATATATACATATACACTCAATGGCCACTTTATTGGGTACACCTGTCCAACTGTCACAAACAACCATCTCTAGGGTTTACAGAGAATGGTCCCAAAAAGGTAAAACATCCAGTGAGCGGCAGTTCTGTGGGTGAAAATGCCTTGTTGATGCCAGAGGTCAGAGGAGAATGGCCAGACTGGTTGGAGTTGATAGAAAGGCAACAGTAACTCAAATAACCACTTGTTACAACCAAGGTCTGCAGAAGAGCATCTCTGAACGCACAACACGTGGAACTTTGAGGCAGATGGGCTACAGCAGCAGAAGACCACACCGGGTGCCACTCATGTCAGCTAAGAACAGGAAACTGAGGCTACAATTCACACAGGCTCACCAACACTGGACAATAGAAGATTGGGAAAATGTTGCCTGGTCTGATGAGTCTCGATTTCTGCTGCAACATTCGGATGGATCATCGTTGCAACGCCACAGCCTACCTGAGTATTGTTGCTGACCATGTCCATCCCTTTATGACCACAGTGGACCCATCTTCTGATGCTACTTCCAGCAGGATAATGCTCCATGTCATAAAGCTGGAATCATCTCAGACTGGTTTCTTGAACATGACAATGAGTTCACTGGACTCAAATGGCCTCCACAGTCACCAGATCCCAATCCAATAGAGCACCTTTGGGATGTGGTGGAATGGGAGATTCATCATGGATGTGCAGCCGACAAATCTGCAGCAAACGTGATGCTATCATGTCAATATGGACCAAAACCTCTGAGGAATGTTTCCAGTACTTTGTTGAATCTGTGCCATGAAGGATTAAGGCAGTTCTGAAGGCAAAAGGAGGTCCAACCCAGTACTAGCAAGGTGTACCCACTAAAGTGGCCGGTGAGTGTGTGTGTGTGTGT
>SSNS01000690.1:45176-130291 GCA_006937985.1 Aphyosemion australe | reverse complement strand
CCCCTACATACCTTGTCTTGATAATATTTGTCAAAAATTAATTTATTTTAATAAACGTCCTAAGAATCATGTCTAGGTGCCCCAGAGTTTTCACAGCACCAGAGGCCCCCTGACGTAAACTGAGAACCACAAGTGTGTACTATAAACAGTATATTATTGTCAAACATTATGCTTGTTTGTTTTAACCAGAAAAGTGCAGAACTACATCCAGAAGAACCAAAGAGAGTCTGTCTGTGACCTCCCAGAGACTAACCTCAGCCTGATGATGTGAGTATTTAAACATCATAACATTAACCCTAACCTAAACCAAAAGCGTATTCACACCATACCTCTAAAACCACGTTTTAGGGTATTTTGTCATTGTGATGCCCAGCCAAATGTCCCCACAATGTGGAAATATCCACACGCTACACGCTTAAAATTTGTTCACTTCAGCATATAAAAACAAGTACCTCAGAGAGACTCTATTTTTGCCCCTCCCACTCCACACACAATACAAAGCAAATCTTAATGTTGTCCAATTCAATTTTTGGAAATTACTGATGCAAATATATTAAATATGTTTCTATTCCTTTACAGGAGGCTGTGATTGGTGGATGCTGAGGCTGGGCTGGGCCAGAAAAACCAAACTAAACACAGATGTGTAGCTGTCGTGCTGGATGCCACGGCCGTCAGACTTGATCTCATTGGTTAAGTCTGTGGTTCTGAAGAGAAGGCAGCACCACTTGGCCAAACTCACCTCTCTAACTGCAGAAGGGGAGCTCCAGATAAAAGTTCTACAAAGCAGTCCTCTTCCACGGGTTTTAGCTCATGTAAAGCTTTCAATTACTATTTTAAAAAATTCTCAACACAAGTAACAGATAAATTAAGACAAAACAAATAAAATTAACTCCATTAAGCAGTTTATTCTTTTTTTCTCTCTCTTTCTCCCCGTGTGCTGTTCGGCTGTAAAGTAATCAGAATTGATGTCTGAGTATTGAAAACAAGCCTTACAGTTTTATTCTCACAGGTGGAGCGTTATAGGTTCAGCTACACACAAAAATACAACAGAACCAGAATATCACTATGCAGTCAGTTCTGACAGATGGTTTGTCGATTTCTTGTCATTCAGACTTTGTTTTGGTTGTTGTCTCTCCCACCCTCTCTTTGAGTTATATTGGTACTATATGTATATGAAACATTCATTTATTTAAATTGTTATCTATAAAAATTATATTGTATATATTAATTGTTTATTAAAATGGCTGAGTAGTACTTTCTGCTTCTCTTTCATATATTAAGTGTGTTTTTCATAAATACCTACCACAGATCTCACACTTGGTATATAGTCCTTTTTGAATTATTTTGATTCTCATTGTTTGACTGTGATTTTTATGTGTTTGATCCTTTTTTCTATAGGTTTTGTCACTAGGCAGTGGATAAGAGTCCCATATGTACCCACAGCAAACCCATTATGATTAAAAACGCTCAAACATGTGTCCTGTATCAGAGCTACATGTGTGAAGTTTACAGAGAAAAAAACCGCATCAAAATCGGGTCAGTATTCAAGGAGTTATGGTTGATTTAACATGCTGACACTTCAATGTCTCTGCAAAGGGAGGGGTGGCGCGACCGATCCAAGATGGCGGTGCCACCGCTCGTCAGCGCCAAAGACTAAGAGGTCAGCGCCCATAGGCAATAGCGGTCGCGAGGGGTCTATCAATGTCTATGGTTACGCTCTCCATCGCCCAGTGGGGGGGGGGGGTCTATGTATTCATGTCTATGGTCTCTCCAGTGTCATGCCCGTCAAAATAAATATTTGATTTAATTAAAATATAGCTTTTAAAGGAAATACTGTCCTTTCATTCTGCACACTTCTAAATGCCCAGTGAAGGTATTATTTTAAAAAAATATATAGCTTTTGTTCCATATTCAACCTTTGCTGTTGAATTTAAAAATATTTTAGAATTTCACTAGTTTTTTGTCAAAGATGCCTGATCTGCCTGTATCCCATCTTATGGGAACAAACTTAGAACTTTTGAGTTATGCTGCGACTTTTTCTGTCCATTACGGTAAATATGGCTGCCCGGCGTGTACTCTCTGCCCTTGTAATACGCCTTAACGGGGGTGTAAGGGGAACCGCAGAAACCCCAAACGTCCACAGGAATGGAGTTTAACTTCATAAACGAAAACGTCGCTTTAATGGAAACAATCTCTAGAGTTTCAAAGCCATGATTTCGCACAATACACGACCGGAATGAGCTGAAAATGTGGGACGCTGAAGATTAGCTACCTTCCTTTTTCCCTAGCAGTGGTGAAACCCACGGAATGTTCCACACGGGAACAGCTGACCATAAGGATGCCGCACTTAGCATGACGAGATGTGAACATTACGAGAAAAATATCAGTGATCAGATGGTTGCTTATTAACAATCAGGTAAATACACAAGTTGTTTACGTCGCTGTTGCTTTTTTGTAGGTTTCATTTAGAAAACGTGTGCAGCGTTTGCATTGGGGGGTGGTTGACGGCTTGTTAGTGCTGTAATCCTGCTCAACCTCCAGCCCCTCCTTGTTTTGCTGCTACCGAGAGCGATGTTGTAATGTTTACATTCAGCGTGCGGCTGATCCTGTCCTCGGTCTTTAGGTGCACAGATTAGGTGGATTCAAAAACACCAAGACGCGCGTCGTCTCTTTGTTTTTAAGCATCTATATTACACTATATGATTTAGTAACTCTCACAGGTTGAATCGGGCCTCATAAGTTAGGCCTAAACTATGGTCATCATCAGAAGTAATACATTTTTGCAGCTGAATAAGCTAAATAAATATATGTAAGTGGTCTCTTGGTAAAAGCTGAGGGGTCCTTGTGACATGATAGTGCAAGTACAATATTACATAACCAGCTGGTTATTGTAGGACATCGTGGCCTCCAATGAGAATCATCATTCACACACTCTCTTGCCTAGTGTATTCTACAAAATAAAATGTGATTCAGTAGGATGCTTTTTACATTTTTTTGAGGCAGATTACTAAAAAAATGTAAAGAAGTGATTAAAATGATTTTAGGAGTAAAATGATTTTAGGAATCAATTTAAAACTAGAATCTGTATGTGGAAAATTCACCTGAACAATGAAAATAATCATTTTATAGGCTTCATAACGGAGATGTGTTTTTAAACACTATTACTCCGTATGTAGTAGTCAATTTCCCCTCAATTTTAAGGTGTAAATAATGATTTCTTGAATGCACGTAAAGGAAATGGGAGGTACAATGATAGGTTCTTGTATAGGCATATATATGCTTTTAATTACATTGAGTTTTCCCACTCTGGAATGAAATTGCAGACTTTTTCCTCACAAATAAAGAGGGATTATTAGAAACGGCATTCTACTTGAAGACTAATTAAAGTAGATTTTTATGTAACCTGTGAGATTGTTTTTGTTTGAAAATCCGCAAGAGCTGCTTGTTTTGATAACATTGTGAACTACTGTCTGAGGTTGTCTGCCGTCTGTGTTTGCTGCGCGCTGATTGGCCGCTCAAGCAAAGGGGCGTGGTTTTGTCATAACAATACATTTGAAGAAAACACACACGCGCCAAGGAATGTTTTCTACCGTTGGGATCTTAACATTTCTTTTGTGAGGTCTAAACGTATTTTGTGCTCAGGTAGACACTGTCGTTAACGAGCAGCTCTCGTGTTGTTTACTGGAGAAAAGAAAAACTAAATAAACGCATAGCCTATGCAGCAGGCGAGAGCGTGTTAGCTGGCTAACGGTTAGCAAGCTAATACCAGTTTCGTTGGGGATAATTTCTGTTAAGAGGCTCTCGGACAAGACGGTAATAAATTGCTGACCCTGCTATTTTTATTTTCTGTTGGACGATAATGTCCGGTTAAATGTGGTTTTATGCAAGTGTAATTTGATGTGACACGGCGTTTTGGTGGATAAAACAACTGCAGTTTTCTCCTATGAACGAGGAAGCAAACAACTAGCTTAATAAGGTTTGTGTTAAATTCCTAACTTACTGCTTCACCAGTTTGTAGTTATATTATGTTCATAATGTAATAAATGCTGTGAAATATTTGTTCTATACACGATTTATATGGTCATGTTGGACAAAGCATTAGCATAGCTCTGCTAAAGTTAGCAGTTCTCCTTCAGTAGGGGACATTACGTTTACTGGTTAATTTAAGCTAAAGCTTGCTACAGTCATAGTTTTTATTTCATTAAAGATGCACGCACGGTTTAATCTAACTCTCGTAACAAATAGCGCAATGGTGCTAAACGGTATGATGGCGAGCGGTCCAGCCTTCATACCACATCTTTTGTTGTTGCTTTGTCTCTTGAGCACATGGCTTCCCATGTTTTTGTTCATACAGGCCACAGCGACCCCTATTTATTCTGTAGTGCTGACTTCTTAACGTGGTGATTAGCTACATTTTCAGGTCACGTTAAGGCTTTGCGTGATGAAATATAAATTCTCAGCTGTGTAATTGTCTGTGACAGTTATTATTGCCTATACAAGTGCTGCAGTTGTTTACATGTATAGTTTTAGTTGTAAATCTTGAGTTTATAAAGTTAAAGTCCCAAGTATTCATCACACACTGGTGAAATTACATCTCCGCATTTGACCCATCCCCATGGTGGGGAGCAGTGAGCTGCAGCTGTGGCCGCGCTCGGGAACTATTTGGTGGTTTAACCCCCCAATCCAACCCCTTAGTGCTGAGTGTCAAGCGAGGAAGCATTGGGTCCCATTGTTTCAAAGTCTTTGGTATGACCCGACCGGGAGTCGAACCCTGATCTCCCAGTCCCGGCGTGGACACTCTACCACTAGGCCACCGGAGCTGGTCAACACATGTAGAATCAGTCAAATGCAATTATGCACATATTCTGTGTTAAGTTTTAGTGACATAAAAAAATCTAATTTGAGTGAATTGTGCTCCATGTAATTCAGGGTACCCTGCATGTTTTTCATTTCTCTGCTTCAGCACACCTGATTTACATATTTACATTGCCTCTTCAGGAGGACATCAAGTGCTGCAGATGCCTGTTAATCACTCATTCATTTAAGTCAGGTATGTGGCAGCAGGGAAACAATGGTGTTTGAAAGGGCATTATGGAAAACATGTAGAGCAGGAGGTCCTGAGAAACACTGATGTAATTTGAAATTATTTGAACTTTTTTCTTGTGCCCCAGTTAGGGCTGGGCAATATGGACCAAAACTTATATCTCCATATCTTTTAGATGAATTCCGATATATGTCATATATCTCGATATTTTTCCTCCTGTAAATTATTTACAAGTTAACGCCCTTCAAGCTGTCTTGAGAAATTGTATACATAAATAAATCGGCAGATTAAATGCATAAAAATGTATTGATTCTTGTCCAACATTAACCTTAGTGCCATTCTCCATCAGTCTGAGCTTTAGACACACTGGTATAGCTGGTACAGCTGTCTGTTAACACACAAGTAGGTTATATCTTTATGTGTTTTACATGGTTCATTTTTATACTGGATTTGTTACTGTTTTAATGTAAACTGGACCTTGAGTCTGTAATAATATCTTTCTATCTCAGTTAAAGCTAGAGATAGGTGTCTCAAATGTCCCACAGGCACTTTTATTTATTATATATTAAGCCCATAAACTTAGAGAAAGAAGAAAGGTAATAAAGTACAGTTAAATACACAAAAGCAGTAAGCTATTATTGTAACTGTCAATGTAATGTAACATCATTTAAATTCCATCTAGAGGTGGCTCATATAGCCTATCATTCACAATATTACCAGTAATTATTTATTGTCCAGCGAAAAAAAATCTATCTTGTTAATCTAAATTCATTATGTAATTGCATCAACTACTCAGAGGATTACAGTCACGTGGCTCATGCAGCATGGAGTTATTAAAGTTATTAAGGCAAACATGGCAGGAATCTCACATTATTGACTCAAATCAGCGATCGTATTGTAATGACTCGGACTCTGGTTGCTCTTTTATGGGTATTTATTTAGGGCTACTGTCGCCGTAACCCACGCCTTACAAACTCCGCAGCTTGACTAGTTATATCAATTAAGGGTGCACCGATTGCAGTTTTTGGCTGATCACCGATCTTGAGAAAAACCTTACGTGCCGATACCAATTTTATCTTAACTAAAAGCAGATTACGTCAATGTTTCAATTTCCTTTTATTGAGAAAACCAATTAGCCTAGTGAACTAGACCAAATACTTGCTTTGCAGAGTTTGGTCTAGGCACGCTTCATAGGAATCCTCGCAGCCTGTGGCTGTCCAATCACAGCTCGCTATAGTTTTGGTTGGGCCAATCACAGCGCTCTATATTTTGGGCCAATCACAGAGCGGGAGTAGCCGATGACATCAGCGCTGCGGCCGCGAACCCAAGCAACATGGCGGCAACTCAGGAAACACGCTCGTTTGAAAGGGCTTTGTCATCAACATGGATTATTTAGACTCCAACGTGCGTAAGTCTGTCTGATATACTTAGCGGCTTCTTATTTTTATCAAACAAAGTAGTGCAATGTCCCAGTACACTTGATATTAGCGTGTTTTTCATACAAAAACGACAGAAATCATTGATGTTAGACGCCATTACAGCCTCCCGCTTTTCCATCGCTGTGATTACGTCACGTTGTTCGTTACTCTGATTGGTCCTAGCGCTATCCAATTGCGTGCTGACATTTTGAAAGACAACCGTAGATCCCGCCTCACCACTGAGAGCCGTCAATGGTTCGTGGCCAGACTATATATACCAGTGTTTGCGAAAACACAGACGTGATTTAATATTGTCCGACGAAAAACTTTAAAACGTCGGACATTATGACCGACGCCGTGCGTCTACTCTGAACGTGCCAAATTAAAATAAACTTCCTGAAAACCACAAATTGCAGACTGTTGGTTTCCCCCTCAAAAGATCTAGTTTCTACATATATTAAATTATTTATTTGGACTCTCAGCGTACCGGGTCTTCTTTTGGGCGGAGAGGATGGAGAGCGGCAGAGCGCTGATTACTGATGCGCTCCGCTGGGCAGCTGCGTCCTGCACACGTCCACAGTAACATTCTCAAAGTGGCGCCACCAAAAAATACATAATTAAACCACGATCGTTCATGTTTGCTCATACTTTCTGTCTTTCATTCGTGCCTGACGCGCTCCGCTGCTGCAGAGATCATCTCTCGTGCTTCGGTGACGTCACCTCGCTGGCGCGGCCGCGCAGCCCACATTCCGCTATTTTTGCAGTCGAGGCATCTTTTTTATCTGCTAATTTCTGCTAATTTCAAAAGTAACTCGTGAGTTGAGAAGTAAGAAGCCAGGCAGCAGTTTTTCTGGAGGATTGAGAGGAGATGCAGCTAAGAGACAGCAGGACAGGAAAATAGTCGCACAAAAAACAAAACAGTGTTTGAAAAGGAAAATGTAGGTAGATATATCCCACTACACGTTTGTAATTTTATAATAATAATAATTTATAAGCATGTAATATTTATTTGATACAATTCAGATCACCTTCAAAACTCAGTCCCACACCCAGGGCCGTTTCTAGGCATTTCGGGGACCACGGCACAGTGCGCGCCCCCCCAGAAAAAGGTAATTTCTTTATATTGTGATATTTGTGATGAACTAAAACATCAGACAGAATGACATTTTGTCCTTAACAGCAGTTTATTAGAGTAGTTTAACAAACAGCTGAGATAAACCCACATCTCCAACTTCCAGTTTCACCTCAACCAGCCACAGCGTCTCTTAAAGGAACAGTAACATCAGGCTACAGCATCAGTCACAAAAAGCCCTTATGGATCATTACAATATTTAGAAATATTGTCATATATAATAGGTTGTTTCTGGTGTTTCATAATATTTTATAATAATTATATGATCTTTAATAATTTCCTGATAAATTCTGTTAATCCTCATTTTATTAATTTGGCAAAAAATTAAATTGATGGTTCTTTTTTCAAATTATGTCAACAGATTATTGTCACAATAAAAATATGTATAATATGCAAAGGTCACTACAATACCCACTGTTAAAGAGATACAAATCTGAAGCCCGTGAGGACGTTGTCCTACGTGGTTCAAAAATGTCCTGCGTGAGACGCTCTCACGTCTGCCAGTTTGGCAGGCGTGGCTCAAAAGTTTTCGGAAACACTGTATATACACATATATAGGATGGCTTGCCAGGCTAAAAACCAATATGAATACTCATGAAACAATACTAGTTTCAACTGGACACGAGCTAATGTTCTCAAATATAAATGAACATACTTAGCATTGCTATTTGAACTACAAAAATCACATTTGTTCCTTTAGACTTTCGTTTTTCTAATTTTGAAAACAAAACCTTTGTACCTGTTTTGACACACTTGTCAAAAAAATTATTCTATAACAATGATTTGATTTAACATTAACTAGGGGTGCACCGATTGCAGTTTTTGGCTGATCACCGATCTTGAGAAAAACCTGAGATCAAGGCCGATAAATCGGTTGGCCAATCGATCGGTGCACCCCTAATATCGATATAAAGTCATCTTATATCTTGTTTGAAATTATTATCGATGTTTTAAATTATATCGATATGTCGCCCAGCCCTAGCCCCAGTTACCTCTTTTAACTATATCCATATGAAATCAGTTAAACCTTAAATGCTTGTTCAGCTTTTTCCTTTCTCCTTGGATTTTATCATTTTATTTTTCAAAATTCACGCTTTTTTATTTTTACGACACAATTTGTTCTGAAAAATAAAAACAGAACATTTAAGGGGGGTAGGGTGAGGACAAGCTCTGGTTAATCATTATTGCTGTATTTTTTTATACATAGCAACTTTTTAAGTTAGAAATGACAGTGTGACAAAATAAATCAAATTTTCTCTCTACTAATATATTATGTATTAGAGTAGTTAAAAATACACAAAAACAACATTATTTTGCTGCTTCTTGCCACTTATTGCTGCTTACTAGGGCTGGGCGATATGGCCTAAAATCTCTGATTTTATTTACACTGCTGCATGCATGCTAGGGATGTTCCGATCACATTTTTTTGCTCCCAATCCGAGTCATTTGATTTTGAGTATCTGCCGAGTCCCGATCCGATACTCCAGCAAAGCATTAAAATAAGAAGAAAAAGGGAAAACACGTCCAAGTTTAGGTTTAATTTTTTATTATTATTTAGCTATTTCTTTCTTTCTTTTTGTCAGACTCTGCTTGTATATTATATTATGAATATATTTAAAGAGCAAATTGCAGGTTAATTTTTTTTTCTAACTCATATAAAATCCTGTCCAAAAAATACTATTTGAAACGTTTATTGTTGATATTTTGTTTTAAAATACACAACGGCACATTTTTCGAGTAAAAAGTGGCCTTTTTCAGGAAAGCTTCTAAAAATGCTCTTTTTTCTAAACCTTAACTTCTGACGTAACCAAAGGGAGTTATAAGCTAGTGTGGTGATTGGGTAGTTTTAGGGTAGAGAGGTCGTGTTATCGACCACATACCACTAGGCCACCGGAGCTGATTTAGAAGTTTATTTATACTTCTAAATAAACGGTAAACTCTTTAGCATGTAGGGCTTAATTTGTGGTTGTGTGTTTACAGGGCTACGACAATCAGAGGCAACATACAAGTGCCTCCACAATAAGGTTTCCTCTCCCAGAGCGTGACTCGTCTGCTCGACGTCACCAATGCGACCATGGGAAATAGCAGTAAATAGGCTGCCACCAACAGCCCCCTTAAACCCAAGGAGGTTCCTTGGAGATCCCTGCAACGTCCCTGTGCATCTCAGGAGAAGGTAAAACCCCTGTTCTTATTATCCTTGAAACCTTTTTGTGATTCCTGAACCTTTACCCCAACATCAGTTTTGCATCACAGTTTTACCTGATTTCTACCAATTTTAGCAGCTGTTTCCGATGCAGAGTGGGGCACTTCCAGTAGGAACGTGGTTTCTGCAAGGTAGTGAAAGGTAGTAAATAAAGCTAGTTTTTGAAGGGCACTACACAGAGTAACTCAGACTGGTGCAGCTCAGCCTGACCACAGTTTCCAAGAGCACGATTCGGTATTTTCCCTCTACTTTTTCCCCAATTTTTAGTCCCTGCTCCATTGAGGTGGCAAGGCTGAGTCGGGCCAGCATCGCAACTGTGGCTGCTGATTGGCTAGGGGGCGTAGTCACTGGTTGCTCCGGAGCTTTCTGGCTGCTGCTTCACTGCCTGCAGCCATTTCCTGGTTCAGAGTCTGACAAAAAGCCATAAAACTGAGCAGAATGTCCAGAAACACCACCATTTTTCTGCTGAGTTGTGTTTCTGTAGAGCATACAGGTTACCTCACACTGTTTACTGATCACCTCGTGCTGTTTTTGTGTGGAGTAAAAATCCCCCCGCACCTATGACGGGGGCACCCACTTCACCCACATTCACTAATAACATCTGCATAATAAATACTTTAACTTTATTTAGGTGTGTGACTTTAACACTGAGCAGTGCACAAAGTTAAGATTTAACAGTTGGTTAAATTCAAAATTCAAACACTGATTCAGCTTCAGACATTATTGGTCGATCTGTACTTGAAAGGTAGTAAACAGCAAACACAAAAGTGATTTGGTAGTAAATTCTTAGCCACCCCTTCTATATCTTGTAACTTTTCCATTGAAGCAGATTTTTTAAGTTAGTTTAACTAATTAAAAATTCATTAAAAGTGCGTTCAGGACCTGCAGTATTGATAGGATTGGTTGTGTTGTCAGATATGCTGTGCACATGTGTGATGTTGGTACAGCTTATGTTGATATTAGCAAGCAACGTCCTGCCTCATGGTGGGAAAATATAAGTTTTCTCAACTTTGGCTCGATGACCCAGCATTTAAAGGTGTGGTTCACTGAAAACCCATTTTTTACGATTATTTCTGATTATAATCAGTCATTCTGAGTTTTTCATGCAGGCTGAACATGAAAATAGTCTCCTCCACCTAGTGTTGTCAAAAGAACCGGTACTTCGGTACCGACCCGGTACTACAAAAATGTAAACTTCACGGTACCAAGATTTCGTAGGTACCTGTAGTACCGAGGACCCGTCTAAACCCGAGTCCTTGATGCGCATGATTCGCGCATTTACTGGGCACATGCAGTCGCTTCTAAAGCAACACCGCAGAACGCAGAGTCATGGCGAGCGGTGGACCAGCTGATGTGGTAAATAAAGTTCATTCACGGAGAACCCCCGCCCCGCTCTCACGGACACAACCCCCGCCCCGCTGTCACGGAGACCGACAGGAGAGACGCGTCGCTCCAGCAGCACCTCCCGTTCTCATGCTTTCTTGTATTTTTAATTCCAAAACTTGACAGGATGTCCCACAGACCCCTGAATCCCTCTGTCAGCGCTTGTCATCAGAAACGTCCTGACACGACGCTCACCTCTGCTGATCAGTGACGTAGGAGGCGGATTTAATGCGACATGACCGTTCAGACTAGTCGCTTTCAAAACTTCGCATATGTGTCAGAATCAGTGTGAATACACCATCATCTTTATTAACTATTTAAATCTCCTATACGTTTAATTAGGGTAACAAACAAACAAACAAACAGGATGACATAAAGGCGTTGACTGCTCACAGACCAGAGTTTTTCTTTTTTTAATGATTGTAATGTGTTTCCAAAAGATGAACAACCATGTATGACTCAGTCAGTGTTTATGTCCTTTTGTCAAAAAAGCTGTTCTAACTAGATGTTCTAGTCTGGATAACTAGCAGGTTTACAAAAATATATGAACAAAAACACATTTTGATTAAATAAATGTGCATTAAAAACATGTTATGATAGTAGTACAATAGTAATTCAGTTCATTTTTCTTTTATACAGCACTGATTCACAAAAGATATCATCTCAAAGCAATTTACAGGAAAATTAATGTTTTTATTGGTAAATTTAGTCTAAATTAAATTTTTGTTTGGAACCGAAATTAATACAGAGAACCGTGGATTTTAACTGGTACCGGTATCGAATACTGAAAGTTTGGTACCGTGACAACACTACCTCCACCTATCTCCTGCATTAGCTTCTGATAGAAAATAGACTCTAGGTGAAACTCTAGGATTAGAAAATCCTGACAGATCTACGTCACACTGTCACTAAACATTCATGGACTCACCCATCTTGACTCACGACGGGGAAGGCTGTTGTTGGTTTAGTGTCCAGGAAACAGCAGAGAACGTCTGGGCTAGTAGAAGCTAACCGTTAGCATTAGCAACTCCACCACACAGCAGAACTCCTCCAGGCTTGTGTTATTTGTGGTGATAAAACAGAGCAAACAGAGTCAGTGGTAGAGTCGTGTTGCTGTTAGCCAATCAGAGGAGAGATGTCCACGTATCAGGAAGTAAGACTCCAGATCCTGCCCTGTTCAGCTTTCCTCTGATGTGGCATTCAGCTAGTTCCAAATTCAAGTGCATCTGCCCCCCCCAACAACTTGCAAAGCATTCGTTGCTATTAGAGACCACTGCAAATGTATTGATTAAACAACCACACCTTTAAATGCTGGCTTAAGCCGGTCATAGGCAGTGGTGGACTGGCCATTTGCCCGGTGGGCTATTTGGACCAATAAAATTCCAGACGCCTTTTTAAAATGTATTTATCGTGATCAGCCCATAAAATCAGTAAATCAACAGGCAGATCAAATTGTTAAACACCAACACCTTTATCTCAGGTTCTGCCTGCATTTGGCAAAAAAAGTCTGCAGCAGTTTGTGTCGGAACCTCCAGCCTTTTGCACTGCGGCTTCTTGCTTATTGTCTTCATCAGTACTGGGCTGGCCCAATCAGATGAGACATCCGCTGCCTTAGATGCGGTACATCGGTGTGCAGAGCTACGTTACATTATTAATATCTTCTGAGATGGACAGGAAAAGCAAAGGAAGAGCAGAGAAACTACAAGAAAGGAAAAGAACAGTCCAAGCAAACACTGTTAAATGCACCAGAATTTGACAATGACGGAGTGAGGAGATCAGCGGAGGTTACTTTTCTCTTCCTTCTGTGTTATCAGAGCTTTATGGATCATGTTTTGTTTTGTGTTTGGCTTTTGGAAAAATCAGTGACACAATGACATTTATACTAGGGATGCAACGGTACGCGGTAAAATCCCGGACCGTTCGGTCCTCCCTGCACGGGACAATCTACCCTCGTGTACCGCGGGACTTCGGTTTTGCCATTATTTCTGCGCTGGTCCTTTTATTTCATGCTTTACACGGCACCAGGGTGCGTTTGTCTGTCCAGGCAGATGAATTTCATTCCATGTGCCCGCTCTAGTCTCGTCTGAAGCTGCTCACAGCAGACCCCCTCCCTACCCGCGAGTAAATATCCAGTCACAGGTTTGACCCGCCCCACTGAGCTGACAGTTTGAGCAAAACAAGCGCTACAGAGAGAAACTTAGCCACGGCGACATGCGACGCGCCGTCTTCAAACAAACCTTCCGTGTGGGAACATTCCTGGTTTGCAGTTGAATATAAAGACAAGGAGAGAAAACAGTGAACTCAGAGGCTCGCTTTATTTGACGCCACAACCACAACCCCTCGCACAACACACTCCCGAGTCGGGACCTTCCTCGGACATCCTACAATTCCAAATTACGCGTCCCTCCCGGTCCCGCTTCGGTTGCCCTAGCCTCTCACTGACACCACATTGAAAAGGTATTTTAAAAGTGACATTTCTGTTGGTCTCTGAACATATTATTATACACTGGACTACAAGTAATACATCTGAAAAGTTATATTATTACGTGAATAAAATAAAGTTAGGAAATTTCCGTTTTTCTTAAGCTTTTCTATACTTCAAAGTGGACCGAAACCGGGCCGAAACCGTGACCCAAAAACCGAGGTACGGACCGAACCGTGGGGAAAGTAAACCGTTGCATCCCTAATTTATACAGGAATGTAATACTGGACCTGTGCTCCAGCACCAGAGGAGAGGAGGCAAATATTGTATTCTAGTAAGAGCGTAATATATTTTTACTCAAGTAGAAGTAAAAAGCATTAATCAAAACAGACTCCAGTAAAAGTGAAACAGTATTTGGTAAAAAGGCTCCTCGAGTACTGAGTAACTTATTATAGCAGCTGATTTCATTTGTTTACATGATTTAATTAGATAAATAAAAATACAAAGTTATCTGCAAATTCCTGTGGTTTAAAGGGACACTTTGCAACTTTTTGATATTTTTAAATCATGTTCTTGAGCCAGTATGTGCTAAAATGACCCTTTACAGGGTTAATGAAAGACCACCCAGCCCCTGTCGCCCGGTCTGCTGGGACTTAGAACAAAATGGAGCTTGACCTACCTGGTGCTGCATTCTGGTTCCAGCATGTTTCCTGCATGTTTTAGATCAAGAACACAGCTGATTTGTTTGATTTAGTGATGAACCGCTCCTGCAGACACTAATGATAATAATAATAATAATAATAATAATAATAATAATAATAATAATAATAATAATAATAATGGATTGGATTTATATAGCGCTTTTCAAGGCATCCAAAGCGCTTTCCATTATTCACGCACTCTCACATTCACACACTGCTGATGATCAATCAATCAAAATTTTATTTATAAAGCGCCTTCCACTCCCATCACGGGAGGCCAAAGCGCTGAAGAACAACATAAAAACATGATAAAAATTAAGACAGTAAACGACAATAAAAGACTATAAAAATGCATAATACATGCAAATACATAATGCATAAAACACATAAAAACAATCAGCCTTCAGGCAAGATCTGGAAACGCTAGACGATAAAAATGTGTTTTCAGTCGACTCTTAAAAACCTGCAGGGATGTAGATAGTCTAACTGACGGTGGTAGCTGATTCCAGAGAGATGGCGCTAAAACAGAGAAAGCCCGATCACCACGAGTCCGACACCTAGTGCAGGGGACCACAAGCAGGCACTGATCAGAGGAGCGCAAAGAGCGTGTTGGCACATGTCTCCTCAGAAGTGCGGACAAATAAGAAGGGAGACCTCCCTGAAAGAAGCAGAAAACAAACACCAAGAGTTTAAAACGTGCCCGATAACAGACTGGAAGCCAATGTAGGGAGGCCAGAACTGAACTGACATTTCCTGGCCCCGGTCAGAAACCTGGCGGCGCTGTTCTGCACAAGCTGGAGCCGTTGAAGCGATGACTGACTGAGCCCAGCATAAAGGGAGTTACAATAATCCAGCCTAGAGGTTACAAAAGCATGGAGTACCTGCTCCAGGTGGACTCTCGACAGCATAGGTTTAATTTTAGAAAGGCGTCGCAGATTAAAAAAACATGATCGAATCACAGAGTTGATGTGAGCGTCAAACTTAAGGCCAGAGTCAATTCTCACCCCCAAGCTAGTGACCACTTGCTTCAAAAAGGGGGAGAGAGGGCCCAGATTAACTTTGGAACTCATAGCCTGCCTGCTGTTTGGGCCGAAAATAATCAGCTCTGTTTTACCCTCATTAAGATGTAGGAAATTTGCCGCTAGCCAAGACTTAACCTCGTTAAGACAGGACTCAAGGGACATGATGTCAAGACCATCCCCCTGCCGAAACGAGGTATAAATCTGGCAGTCATCTGCATATAAGTGAAATTGAATGCCATGTTTATGGAGGATTGGGCCAAGGGGCAGCAAATAAATAGAAAAAAGAAGAAGGCCAAGAATCGAGCCCTGTGGGACCCCCCATAATGATGGTAAGCTACTATGTAGCCACAGCCGCCCTGGGGCGGTCTGACAGAGGTGAGGCTGCCATTCTGCGCCATCGGCCCCTCTGACCACCACCAACACAGGCAAGTCGGGTTAAGTGTCTTGCCCAAGGACACAACGACAGCAACAGACTGAGCGGGACGCGAACCTGCGACCTTCCGATTGCAGGGCAACCACTTAACTCCTCTGCCACCATTGCCCCTAGAAGGCTGAGGAGACATTTCAGCAGTTAGATTAAGGTGTTAAAAAGACCAACGCACAGCGAGGAGATAAGTTTCACTTTCGGTTTCACCAACGAACACTAGGGGGTGCTAAAAACAAGCTAAACTGACTAGTGCCCCTTTAAAGAACAAAATAGAAAATGAGTAAAAAATAAATAAATAATAAAATAACAAATGAAGGCAGAAACACGTTTCCACGTTACTCTTATTCACAACAAAGTTTTAGAAACCAATCCTTCTAATAAGAAATGTATAGATGTTAGAAAGGACATTTTAATGGCTTTAATAATTATTATTGTATTAATTGTTTTTTACCCTTTTCTTCTGTGCAACCTCGTAGTCCACCCGTGAGACGCCAGTGGGGAAGACGGGACAGGCCTGTGCTGCACACTTCCTCGGTCCAGGATGAGAACTTCCACCAACTGCTTTTCTCACAACATCCCCAACAGTTTCCTTTAGATGAATCTAGACAGTACAGCCACACCAGCACAGCACCACGCATGCTTCACCCTGCTGCCCACCTGCCCCAGCAGAGCCCCATCATGGTGGATCTACATGACCAGGTACCGCAAATAATCATACACAGTAAAATTCCACAAAAAGGCGGTTCCCATGTGTCACACGTCTCGTCACGCCCAGACAATCCAAAAATGGGAAAAGAGGTGGAGCTGAGGGAAGGGCTGTGAGGGTGGGAGCTAACGAACCAATGTAGCTACTAGCTAAACTGAGCTAACCCCGAAGCTAAGACGGAGCTAGGGGCTAATATTGACTGTTCAGGTGCCCTGTCTCTCAGGGCAGCCACACGGCTGTAGTAGTGCTGGTCGTCTGTGCAGCTCTAATATGGACTGTAAAAATACAAGCAGAGCCTCAGACCGCTGCAATCAGAGCCGAGCACCCTGGCTGCTTACGTAAGCTCACTCCACTCTTCCGCCACAGTTGGAGATCAGTGGGACATTGGCTACATGCTAACCCAAAGCTAACATAGGTTTTTAGGCACTTTTAGCGAGAAAAACACAGTTGAGCGACTCCAAAGTGAAGCAGAATCAACTCAAAGAGCTGCAGTGTTTCTGTGGTCTCCCTCAGAGAGCTCCACAGACCACAAGCACAGCCTCAGACCGCAGCAGTCAAATTTAGGCCGCGTGAGCCCACGCTCAGCTCCTCCGCTGCGGTCGGAGATCAGCAGGACTAGCGGTGCAGCGGGACTCTGGCTGTGGTGAGGTGAGGTGGCTGTGCCAGGCAGCGGAGGCTGCTCTCTTCCCCAGTGGTCAGAGATCATCGAGGCTGCGGCTGTGGCCACAAGTCTCCCAGCCCTTCCAACACGTTATATTTCACCTCATTTTGACCAGGCAGTGCTATGTTAAACACACAGCATTCAACCAGCTTTAAAGGACAGAAATATAAATGTACTTGCCAATAAAAAGATGATGGATGATCTCTTCCATTCAATTCCACAGCTTGCCCTTTTTGTCCAATAATTCCATGATTAACATCCAAACCCGAACACGCAGAGGACACAACTAAAGTTCAGAGAGTCAAAATGACCAAACATCTATTAACGTGAGGCTGAGGCCTTCCCCGGAGCTAGCCGCTTGCCTTACAAAAAATTCACCCCCCTCAGAGTTGTCATGACTGTAAACTAGACCTATTTAACCTAGAATGGTTTATTGAACCAGGCTGTAAACATGTTTATTTCTGCTGTCATGTTGGCATTTTTAACATGGGAGTCAATGAGGATTTGCTCACTTCTGGTGCCAGCCCCTAGTGGATGAGGGTGGAACTGCAATTTTTGGCACTTCTGTGTTGGGAGCAGTTCTGAATTCGTGGGGTGCTCCCTTGCAAATACATGCCTTGCTTTCTGGTCTGATCCAGTGTTTTTCATAGCAATATCTTGTACGGTCTAGCAATAGCTCACATTAACAATACTGTTTTAAAAGATGTGCTTCTGTTATAGGCAAATTTGAAATGACCCCATCTCTCCATCCACTTCTTATCTCAAAAGATGCACCAGGGATCCGTTCCAATATCGTACACTGTTACAACGGTGACGACCCATGGATTCCCCATTCACACCGGGCAGCCCCTTCCAGGGTGCAACACTCAGCAGCTCCCAGCATGCTCGGTAATGTTCAGCGGACAGCTCTCTCTGCTCTGCTGCCTTCCTCCTCCTGTGAGTTTAAAAAGGAAGAGCTTAAATGTCAGTGACTTCTATGTATCAGCCATGCAATCTGTCACTGTTCATGATAGACACTTAGGAAGCTTGGTGTCTGTGTTAGTACAATGTTAATAGCAGCTAAAAACATTATAGATTCTTTTAGATTGTTTGTGTTTTGAGGAAGGTCATGATATTTGTGGAAACCTGGATGCTGTGGCCCAGACTGGTGTAGTGCTGATACTGTTGTTGTTTTATGAAATGCTTTGCTTCGATTCACTACATGCTTCCATCATAGCATTACTGTAATTGTTAGACAAACCTAACTGTGATTAGGTTAGGGCTTCTTCACAGTGCTGAGATCTGTATGATTAAATGTATGCCTGGTTTTCTGTTGCTGTCTTTTCCCCTCAGCTCATTCAGGCATGTACCATGCAGCATATTCCTGTGTCTTATCAAGCCTTTCCACCGCTGATCTCCAGCGAACATTTTGTATTGCACCCGACCCCATCGGTACCTCCCCACCAGCCGCCGCACCTTGCTCCTTTGAGCCAGTTTGTCCCTTTACAGCCTCAGCACCCACGCATGGTGAGTTTGTAAAATTAGACTCAGTTATTCCTACAAAGACGACACACATGAAGTCATCTAGCGAACAGCAGGTCTGACCAACAGCTCTCATGTCTCTCTGATTAGCCTCTACAGAGGGTAGAGAATGAAGTTGACCTAAGAGGAGACCAGCACCCATTAGGCACCTTCTCCTACCCTCCCTCTCATCACCCACCAGCGCTGCCTCCTTCACTGCCCCTACAGTATCTTCCTCAAGAGCCTCTGCATCAGGAGCTTCCCTTCGGAGTGGTGAGATAACCCACTTACACATCTCTATTTCCAATGGGACATTGAACCTTTTTTTTTTACCATGACCCATTTCACACCTAAACCTCTTTATAAAACAATGCCGCTAATTTGCCGCAACGCTGAGGCAGCATCTGGGAGCATAAGATCGTTTATAAGAGCTCAGACTAGAGGTTGACCGATATTGGTTTTTCTATTGCCGATGCCGATATGAGGCGGTCATGGTCAGCCGATGGCCGATAAGTGCTGCCGATTTTTTGGGCCGATTTCATGGCCGATATTTTGATGCACCTTATCTGAATGATAAATTATCAGTAATAACAGTGGATGCACTTTTCTGAACCTAATCAGCTTTTAAACACTGAATTTAACTAACTGTTTAATCTTAATTTTGTGCACCGCTCAGTGTTAAAATCAAACATTTACCAAGATTAATAAAAAATACCAATAAACTGACCAAGTATGAAATATACAAAACAAGCAAAAAAAGAAATGTCAGTTGATAATGTTTGAGAGCATTTATTAAGCAGCATGTTATTCAGGGATGTACACTTACATGTAAATAAAAATAAATACAACTTTAGAACAGAAAGAGAAATTCTACTAAAATGTGTAATAAAATAATATAATAATGAATAATGCTGAAAACACAATAGCCACCTGCTAAAACACACCAGCAACATCTAAACTTCATTCAGCCTTTTTAATTGACTATTTCTTAACATCTGCATGTAAACTATAAATGAAACCCTTAAGTGCTCTGGTCTCAGCAGCAGCTTCTTTGTAAGCCTGGAGATGGGGAACCTTCAGGTTGTGTTTTCTTTTTACCTTTTTCATCTCCAGCTCACCAGCATCCTGCTTGATATCACACTTTGCTTTCCTTGGTGTTGCTGCCTTGATCTGACTTTTGTTGAGCCATCCTTCTATCCATCGTCTTCTGCTTATCCAGATTCGGGTCGCCGGGGCAGCAGCAAGGAGAGAGGCCCAGACTTCCCTCTCCCCAGCCACTTTTGTTGAGCCATCAGACAGAAACTAAACAGGAGAAACAGATGTTATTTTTGTAGAGCATCCATCATCAGTTCAGTCAGAAAGAACAGAGGAGAACTCCAGCAACAAAGAACTCAGCACATTACAGTCTATAATATAATAAATATTAGAGAAACGTTTGAACAATAACACTCATCTATTAATAAAAGTGCACCCTAACTATTCACTAGTGTTACTGACTGTTGATGTTGGACAGATTTTATGTGGAAACAAACCGTACAAATTAAAAATAGTCTCTAGTCACACTCCTGGCTGTGTCTGATCACAGATTACACGCTAAACAGAGAAAAACACAGAGAGGCTGTATTTATATAGCGATCATTTTCTGTTCAATGTGTCATTCAAATAAAGACTGCAAACGCAAACTACGTGCTCCGCACCGACCCACGAGAGAAGTCCCGAACTCTGAACACCGGTGTCCGCGGGGGAAGGAGGGGGGGAGTGCGGGCTAAGCTGCGGCTCCGAGAGTCTCCCCCCTCTCCTCCTCTCCTCCGCGCTCAGAGTGAAATTCTCTGACTTCCATACAGGAAAACAATTTAATCTATAAACCTGGAGCTAATATGTTAAACAAACAAGCAGCTATTAGTTTAAGACAGTAACGTTGACAACAAGCTAGCGAACATTAGCAGCATTCTGCCGGTTAACGGCAGTTCTGACGGCTCGTTTTTTTTCTTTCACTCGGCGAAGTATTATTTCATATTTTACTTTAAATTCACACTAAATATACAGCTGTAGGGTTTTAACCCTTTAAGACCTGCCATAGAACAAGTTCGCCAGAACTTATATTTACATTTTTACATGCTGTGGTGCCATTTTTTGGAGTATTTCAACCTGCTATACATCAATACAACCCTTACATTCTAAATTTTAATAATATATATGTAAAATGTTCATAGCAACTAAATAATTTACTAAAAATTGCAATTATCCATACAGAAATTGAAAATCGTTTTTTGTTTTTACACATATTTTTCATTATACAGAAATGCCACACCTTTATCCCTCAAAATTGTAAATGAAAAAAAGTTGCACACAAGCCTTTCAAACAACAACAAATTTATTTGAAGTGCTTCCATAAATTAGTTTCTGAGATACACTCATTTATATAAACTGTAGCAAAAACGAAAATATAAATAAATATTGTGCAAAATTTGAAAATGACAGCATGTACATCAAAATAAACAATTTAAATCAGTGCAATCAAAGTTCTAAGTTCTTCAGGAACATGTGTAGAGAAAGGCAAAAAGTATTTCATAAATGAATTGCTAATATACTCCATTTTATAGAGTGTAATGACCACGCAAACAGAACCAACTGTGCAAAAAGACAGCAAGTACATCAAAATAAATTGCAATCAAAGTTCTAAGTTCTTCAGAAACGTGTAGAATAAATTGTGCAAAAATGCAAAGAAACCCAGCATGCAGATAAAAAACTATTTACTAAGTATGCAAGACCTTTTCACTGTGTCCCCTGAGAAGGCAGTGTGCAGAGTGGAGCACACACTCACCTCCCTTGTGTCCATCCATTTTATAAAAATGAGAGCTCCCTCTCTGATCCACCTGATTGAGCCTCGTGGAGATTTCTTTGTTAGTGCGTTCATTTTAGTTTTTGGGATGCCAATTCTTGTGTCCCGAAATGTCCCACAGGCTCCAAACCCCATGTCATAAAGGTGGCGGAACAGAGCTGGGCTGGTGTAAAAATTATCACAGTAAATGTGATATCCAGATCCCAGGTAGGGTTTGTTGATGAGTGACATCACAGCATCAAATGACAGCCCTTTCCCACTATTCAGAGAGGACCTCCCTGTGTAGATGTTGAAGTCAACAGTGTAGCCTGTGTTGTCAGAAAGAACAAAAAGTTTTATACCCCATTTTGTTGGCTTGTTTTTGATGTACTGCTTCATGGCAATCCTGGCTTTGGTGACAACCATACGCTCATCCACAGAGAGGTTTTGCTGGGGGTGGTACACAGCTTTACAGGCTACACGTAAACTGTCATACAGGGGGCGTATTCTGTGCAGACAGTCATAGTCATCTGAGCCTTTTTTGCTGTCATTGAGGGCATCTTCCACAGGGTCACTCATATGAATGTTCCAAGTAATGGTGAGGAACCGGTCTCTGGACATGACCTTGGAAGGATATGGCACATGAAAAATTGAACTGACACGCCAAAAATCTCTGACCTTTGGCAGCTTCAAAATCCCCATGTACAGCGTTATCCCGATGTACTGATACATCTCAGGCTCCGTCACCTCCGTCCATTTGAATTTTTTGCCTGCAGCAATATTTTTTTCCGCATTTTTATTAGTGTTGGCACACAGAGTTTTGATATCAGCCCTGTCAAAATATATCTTGAACAGCTCAGATGGAGATGGATTGTTCATCTGTTCTGTAACAGGTGGCTGTGTACCTGGCCTTCTTTTTGGCAGGAAATGTAGTGGAGGATGTGAGAAGTTGTCAGGGTCCTGTTTACTTTTCCAGGCAGCTTCATGAAAAGAAACCGTCTCTGACCTGGAGCGCTTGCCTCTCTTTGCTGGAGGTCCTCTCCTCCGACTCCTTCCTCTCCCTCTGCCTCTCTCTGGTGCCCAGGAAGCCTCAGAGGTGCTGGAGACCTCAGTTTCCTCCTCAACTTCTTCATCACCACTGCACACAGAAAGTAAACGGTTCAGCAGGAGTCTAATATAATAATGTTGAATATTCGTCGCTATTTTTTCAGTAGTATATAGTTTTCCTTTTCTCTCACTAATAATAACAATAATAAAGAATATTCATGAATATATACATACAGGTCGTATGACGGGTCAGCTCCTTCGATAAAGTCAGCTTCCTCCCCACTGTCGGCAGAATCCGGGGCAGATGAAGAAACAGAAACTCCATCCTCGTCCCGCGCTGTAACGGCGTCAACCGCTTCGAGGAGGGTGTACCGTTTGGCGGGTCCGCGATTCATCAAAAACGTCCGTAGTGGTGTGTGAGTGTGTCGGGAGTTTGTAGTGGGTGTGTGATGTGTGTAGGATGTGTTTGTCTAAATGTATTACTGCAAAAAAGCTCAAGAAAAACCCGGAAGACAGAGAATACAAATAGAAACTACAATTCGCGGGAAAATGACGTCACGTCAAACCAGGTGATTGGGTGAGTGATAATCATGTGACAGTACACGTTGACAACGTGATGACGTTAATTCTAGCGTGAGAATCCCTGTGCGCTGCAGATCAGAACGACACAGCGTCTGTGTCTGAATGAAAACGTTTTTGTTATTTGCGCATTTTGGTTGTTTTTTGCAAACTCATTAGCGGAAATGCGCAGCGCTCTGGGACACGTTCAGTGTGTGAGATATAAATGTAACTCCTCCGGTTTAATATGCAAAAAAAATTTTTGTTCTATCTTATATAGTTTCAGTTTCACAAGCATTTGAACACAGATATGCAAATGGGAGCGCCGGCGCTCCCGCCGGTCTTAAAGGGTTAAACACCAAAAGAGAAGCCTTACCTTTTACTCAGAAGAAAATACTCCTCTGTGTTTTGGATTGGGGTCCTTCGCTGGCTTCCAAAGCAGTGGGCTGCCCGCGGAGGTGCCTGACTTTAAATCGGCTCTTCTAAAGAGGTTTATTGGCCGATGCCGATGATGAAAAAATGCTAAAAATCGGCCCGATTAATTGGCCAACCGATAAATCGGTCAACCCCTAGCTCAGACCGTGGCGGTAATGTGGCGCAATCGTGTCCTTTTTATAAAAGATTATGCGATGGCGGTATAAAGGGGGTGTGGGGGTGGTCTCTGCTCTGCTGTGGACTTCCATGTATCTTGGACATAACTTGCTTTTTATTGCGATCAAAGCCACACTCCTTAAGTATTTTGACAAGCCGCTCCTAAAGGTGTCTGTCCTCTACCGTCCCTATGAACAGTCAGATAATCTGAGCTCAGATCTAATGGAGAGAAGCTCCCGAAGCTCTGCATCGCTCCAGTTTATCATCTCAACTGGTTCTGTTTAAGAAAGTTAAACTTAGGCCCGTGTTTACTTTCATTTTCTATAAAGCTTCCAGCCGGAGTTCAGCATTAAGTCATCACGTGATCTAGGGGCGGGTGCAATTCATCGATGTGGAGATGCATCTTAAAGCTTCACGTGAGGATTCAAAATCGATTAATGAACGTCGATGCTTAAAAAAATTAAAAAAGAAATAACGTGAAAGCTTTGTTGCAAAGCCGGCACTAAAAATAAAACACGTAACCGGAGCCTCAACAAATGTAAACTATTTGTTTTTGTGTAAGGAAGATGCTTTTTACTGGAGCACAATGTGGTAATCTAGGTGCTGTGGAGGAAAATAGAGGAACCAGCAAAGACACAAAGACAGAAACGGTCCAAAGTTTGGGATAACACGCACATACGGGCAGATTAACTAATGCTAAAGCTAGCGGATAGCAGACTCACGCCGTGGGTTCCAAAAAAAACACGATGATCACGAAACTAAGAATGACTAAAATCTACAAGCAGAAGAAAAGTCCCACCATCCTGGTTATTCTTAGCTGTCTCCAGCGCTATGGAGCAGAGCCACAGCAGCTACCGGGAGTCACAGTGCTGCTACGAGTCTGCTCTACACCACTCAAGGGCAATGGCAAGCCGTTGTAGTATGTAATTCACAAACGCTAATTAAAACTGGATTATTGCCAACCCATACATTATAGACATGCCACCATTACATTGTTACCAGTAGAAATTAAATGTTATTCAATATCTCAAAAGCTGTAAGACAGTTGAGGTGATAGCATGTTGTTTTGCACAATATTGAACTGTTTTCTAATAATGTTCTGTTGTTAAATAAAGTAAAGGAAGGAGAGAATAAGTGTTTCCATAGCAGGTTTTAAATGTTCCCGTTTAATTCAATTAATTGAGTCAAGACCCCATCTGATTCACCGATGATCCAAATAATCGTTTGTTGCAGCCCTATTTCCGACAATGGAGGGGACCCTAGTGCAAGTTGAGCTTTCCCAGCTCGAAGTTAAGTTGGTCAAGTGCAAATTAGGGCTGCCACAAACGACTAATTTAGTAGTCGACTAATCGTGTCATGCATAAAGTATAGCTTATTGCACCAGGATGCTCTATTAATTAAATAAAAATTATAAATAATTTTAATTTTTTAATTTCTTTACTTTTTAATTTTTTGTTATTGTGAAGCACCTCGTGATTTTTATCTTGAGAGGTGCTGTATAAAAGATAATTTCTTCTTATCTTCTAATAAACTCATCATTAGCATCTAGTCTGAAGTGTGATCAGTTATGTGCCATCTAAAAATAAAGACGAGATGATATCTTACTAAACAACTTTTAATGAACTTTGTAAACTGTAAACACAAATGCTACACAGTCAAATGGAGGTAGGCACCTAAAACCAAAAGTAAATTGTCTTGTGCTCACAAATGNTTTTATGCAAGAAAATAAGATGTTGGAGCTTAAAGTCCAACAATTAACTCAGGAGCTGAGTGAGAGACAGGAGGTAAGGACGCTCCATGATCTGAATGTGGAACCAGCCAGTGAGGAGTTGAACGCCGAGCTTTCTGACGACAACAGAGATGCAGAGACTCAAAAACAAACCCAGGAGATCGAAGCGGCTGGAGAGATCTTTGATGGCTTTGAGAACCAGTACCAATCCTTCAACAGAGAAAACGTTATCGAACAATGCGTTGATCTTAGCTCAGAGTTATCCGATAACGAAATTACATTTATAAAAACAGACAAAGATCTTCAGGAACAAACCCAGGAGATCGAAGCGGCTGGAGACAAAACTGTTGGCTTTGACAAGGAGCTGACAGATAAACCGATGGCCGACCTTAGCGTTGAGCCGGCCATCGATTATTCTAGCCTGAGTATAGTAAAGGCTATAAACGACTTTCAGAGGACATGTCCCAACTCTGAGGAGAACTCCTTGGCAAAGACAGAGTCTCACAGGGTTATCAAAGACACTTTTTGGACCGTGACCCGTAACAAGTTCCTAATGTTCGTGCTTCCAGGCTGGGTGTTCTAATGCAGGAGCAGCCGGGCATATCGAATCATGTCTACATGCTTCATGAGCAGCAAAACACCTGCAGCATACCCCAGAAAAGTGCTACGCCCTCTGCTGTCCAGGCCAACAGAGAAGTATAAACATAAAACGTCTCCGTCAGCGCGTTATGTCTCTAGCCCGCGGAGCTGACGGAGAAGTATAACTCAGCCTTAAGGTGGACCGTCCTGTCCAGGATGTCCCCCGTCTGATGCCTGGTGACTGATAGACCTAGACATCAGCTCCCACCCAAGATTAATCAGTTCAGAAGATGAAAGAAGTGAATTTTAAAAAGCTTTTCAAAAAAGAAACACGTTGGTTTTTCAAAAAAGGTGTAAAACAAAGAAAAGTTTGAACAGATAACCTTTTATAGACGTTTTGAGGAGGTAAAAAATCGAGAAAATAACCATTTTATTACAGAAAAACAAACAGGAGTCAGCGAGTCCCCCCTCAGCTTTCAGAACAAATCAATGTGGTTCTTATCCAGGTGTGGAGTACAGGGCCGGCTCTACCCAATTTGGTGCCCCAGGCGAGATTACTTCTTGGCGCCCCCCCACCGCACACACACACACCCTTTTTCTCAGTATACCCCCTGTACAAACAAAATTTAAGGACAGCAACCATCTAAATGATCACAAAAGTTCATTTTTAATATTTGAACAACAGCAGCAACAACAATCTTTCAAGCAGCTTTATTCCTTGCTGCAAAGGCATAGAATCAAATGACAGTGGTCTCATCTCAGGATTGATGTTTATAAAAATTGTCCATGGACACCTGCTGGATCTCAGGTATGTTGGGTCAATCAGGAGAAGCTTCTCTCTGCAGCAGCAGCTGTCACTGGCGGGCAGCAATCCTCAGGGCCAGCAGCATATTAGGGTCAACTTCCTTCAGTTTCTCTCCTCTTTGTGGAAATTCAAAGTCTGATGTTAGGTGATAGGCCCTCTGTGGACTAACTCCACCTTCATCTTACCAGACAGGTGAGGTCAGTCAGCAGGTCTAAAGGAGCCTTTAAAGACTCCTCCTGAACTTTAGGATGTGTTGATGGGTGTCTGTGTCCTCAGGCTGGTGAACAGTGCTGCTGTGTCTGTCCCTTCAGCTGGAAGCAAATCAAACACACATGTAAATATAAATAATCCTTCAGTAAGGTCACACAGTGATTTATAAATGACAGGACATCAGGTAATAAACACACCTGAAGCATAAAGTATGAATAACAGTATTGTTCAGTAACAGGACTTCAGCTCTAAGATGCTGTTACAGAACTCACCTGCTTCAGGGTGGTGTTGGTGTGGATGTTTCATCAGAAGCTCCAGCAGCGTTAGGCTGCATCTAGACAGATACAGATATACATGTTACTGTACAAGATCACACATAGTAGCAGATAAGTGAGTAAAACTTTATTTATAGAGCACATTTAAAGGCAACAGTCACAAAGTGCTGCACATGACAAGCTAAGAAAAACAGATAAAAACCAATAAAGCAAAACATAAAACACAATGAATCAAGTAAAAGAGACTAAGTTGCTTTTTAAAATGTCCTCTGATGACTGATTTGTATCTAACAGTGGGTTCTGTAGTGACCTCTGACATTTATATACTATAATTTTTGGAACAATAATCTGTTGCAATAATTTGAAAAAGAAAACCATCAATGTAAATTTTTGCAAAATGCAGAACATTTTCTACTATGAGGTTTAAAAAGTCACTTTGACCAGAAAAATAGAATAAACAGACAGAATTGATAATAAATGATCAGAAAATTATTAAGGATCATAATATAATTATTAGGAGTTATTATGAAACACCGAATTCTCAGAACACAAAACATCTGAAGATCTTCCAGAACACTGACATGATCCTAAGAGGTTATTGTAACGTGTTCATGATGCTGCTGCTCTGCTACTGTTGCTTTAAGGTCATGTTTACAGTCTGTGAGAGCTGCATGTGCAGCTGGTGAGATGCAGCTGATCCCAGCTGTTTAACAGCTTTAATAAACCACTGGTAACCTGCTGAAAAACCAGCATATGTTGTGTTTTAGTGCTGGTATGCTGGTCCAGTATGGATGTTGGTGATAGGATACTGGACCAGCACCAAAACACAACATATGCTGGGAACACCTATGCTGGTCTATGCTGGTTTTTTCAGCAGGGAAGAGCTAAATATGACTGTGTCTCTAGCTTTAGTGCTGCACAAACGTTACAATATTAAGAAACTAGCTTAGCTAAGCCTCCCCAGGATGCTAACAAATAACATCATCATTACTGTAACATTTCCTTACCTCTGTCTTTGTCGCGTTTTTCCTCNCATCCATCCATCCATCCATCCATTTTCTCCCGCTTATCCGGAGTCGGGTCGCGGGGGCAGCAGCTTAAGGAGGGAAGCCCAGACCTCCCTCTCCCCAGCCACTTGGGCCAGCTCCTCCGGGGGAATCCCAAGGCGTTCCCAGGCCAGCCGAGAGACATAATCTCTCCAGCGTGTCCTGGGTCTTCCTTTGGGTCTCCTCCCGGTTGGACGTGCCCGGAAAACCTCACCAGGGAGGCGTCCAGGAGGCATCCTAATCAGATGCCCGAGCCACCTCAACTGGCTCCTCTCGATGTGGAGGAGCAGCGGGTCTACTCCGAGCCCCTCCCGGATGACCGAGCTCCTCACCCTATCTCTAAGGGAGAGCCCAGCCACCCTGCGAAGAAAACTCATTTCGGCCGCTTGTATCCGCGATCTCGTTCTTTTGGTCACTACCCAAAGCTAGTGACCATAGGTGAGGGTAGGAACGTAGATCGACCGGTAAATTGAGAGCTTCGCCTTTCGACTCAGCTCTCTTCACCACGACAGACCGGTACAACGCCCCCATCACTGCAGATGCAGCACCAATCCACCTGTCGATCTCACGCTCCACCCTTCCCTCACTCGTGAACAAGACCCCGAGATACTTAAACTCCTCCACTTGGGGCAGGACCTCGTCCCTGACCTGGAGAAGGCATTCTACCCTTTTCCGACTCAAGACCATGGTCTCGGATTTAGAGGAGCTGATTCTCATCCCAGCTGCTTCACACCCGGCTGCGAACTGCTCCAGCGAAAGCCGGAGATCACGTTCTGACGAAGCCAACAGGACCACATCATCTGCAAAAAGCAGAGACCTGATCCTTAGGCCACCAAAACGGATCCCCTCACCACCTTGGCTGCACCTAGAAATTCTGTCCATAAAAGTTATGAACAGAATCGGTGACAAAGGGCAGCCTTGGCGGAGTCCAACTCTCACCGGAAACGAGCCCGACTTACTGCCGGCAATGCGGACCAAGCTCTGACACTGGTCGTACAAAGACCTAACAGCCCGTATCAAGGGGCCTGGTACCCCATACTCCCAGAGTACCCCCCACAGGGCCCCCCGAGGGACGCGGTCGAACGCCTTCTCCAAATCCACAAAACACATGTAGATTGGTTGGGCGAACTCCCACGCACCCTCCAGGACCCCCCCAAGGCTATAGAGCTGGTCCAGTGTTCCACGGCCAGGACGAAAACCACATTGCTCCTCCTGAATCCGAGGTTCGACTATCCGACGGACCCTCCTCTCCAGAACCCCTGAATAGACCTTACCAGGGAGGCTCAGGAGTGTGATCCCCCTGTAGTTGGAACACACCCTGCGGTCCCCCTTTTTAAATAGGGGGACCACCACCTCGGTCTGCCAATCCAGTGGAACTGCCCCCGATGTCCACGCGATATTGCAGAGCCGCGTCAACCAACACAGCCCCACAGCATCCAGAGCCTTAAGGAAATCCGGGCGGATCTCATCCACCCCCGGAGCCTTGCCACCGAGGAGTTTTTTGACCACCTCAGTGACCTCAGCTCCAGAGATTGGAGAGCCCAACCCAAAATCCCTAGACTCTGCTTCCATCCTGGAAGACGTGCCGGTGGGATTGAGGAGGTCTTCGAAGTACTCGGCCCACCGATTCACAACGTCCCGAGTCGAGGTCAGCAGCACACCCTCCCCACTGTAAACAGTGTTGGTAGTGCACCGCTTTCCCCTCCTGAGACGCCGGATGGTGGACCAGAATCTCCTCGAAGCCGTACGGAAGTCTTGTTCCATGGTCTCACCGAACTCCTCCCATGCCCGGGTTTTTGCCTCTGCGACCACCCGAGCCGCATTCCGCTTGGACTGCCGGTACCTATCAGCTGCCTCCGGAGTCCCACAGGCCAAAAAGACCTGATAGGACTCTTTCTTCAGCTTGACAGCATCCCTAACCGCCGGTGTCCACCAGCGGGTTCGGGGATTGCCGCCACGACAGGCACCGGCCACCCTGCGGCCACAGCTACGGTCAGCCGCCTCAACAATGGAGTCACGGAACATGGTCCATTCGGACTCAATGTCCCCCGCCTCCCCTGGGACGTGTTCGAAGTTCTGTCGGAGGTGGGAATTGAAGCTCCTTCTGACGGGAGACTCTGCCAGACGTTCCCAGCAAACCCTCACAACACGTTTGGGTCTGCCAGGTCTGACCGGCATCCTCCCCCACCATCGAAGCCAACTCACCACCAGGTAGTGGTCAGTTGACAGCTCCGCCCCTCTCTTTACCCGAGTGTCCAAGACATGCGGCCGCAGATCAGTTGAAACGACAACAAAATCGATCATCGACCTGCGGCCTAAGGTGTCCTGGTGCCAAGAGCACATATGGACACCTTTATGCTTGAACATGGTGTTTGTTATGGACAATCCATGACGAGCACAGAAGTCCAATAACAGAACACCACTCGGGTTCAGATCAGGGGGGCCGTTCCTCCCAACCACACCTCTCCAGGTCTCACTGTCGTTGCCCACGTGAGCATTGAAGTCCCCCAGCAGAACGAGGGAGTCACCCGAAGGAGCACTTTCCAGCACCCCCTCCAGGGACTCCAAAAAGGGTGGGTAGTCTGAGCTGCAGTTTGGTGCATAAGCACAAACCACAGTCAGGACCCGTCCCCCCACCCGAAGACGGAGGGAGGCTACCCTCTCGCTCACCGGGGTAAACCCCAACGTACAGGCACCAAGATGGGGGGCAAGAAGTATGCCCACCCCTGCTCGGCGCCTCTCAGTGGGAGCAACTCCAGAGTGGTAGAGAGTCCATCCCCTCTCGAGGAAACTGGTTCCAGAGCCAGAGCCATGCGTTGAGGTGAGTCCAACTATATCTAGTCGGAACCTCTCAACCTCACACACCAACTCCGGCTCTTTCCCCACCAGAGAGGTGACATTCCACGTACCAAGAGCTAGCTTCTGTAGCCGAGGATCAGACCGCCAAGGTCCCTGCCTTCGGCTACCGCCCTTTGGCCCCTCCCACCCGACCCCTTTGGCCCCTCCCACGGGTGGTGGGCCCATGGGAAGGGGGACCCACGTCTCCTCTTCGGTCTATGCCCGGCCGGGTTCCATGGGTGAAAGCCCGGCCACCAGGCGCTCGCCAGCGTGCCCCAACTCCAGGCCTGGCTCCAGGGGGGGCCCCGGTGACCCGCGTCCGGGCGAGGGAACACTGGTTTCATTCATTTTATTCATCATAAGGGGTCTTTGGGCTGCACTTTGTCTGATCCCTCACCTAGGACCTGTTTGCCATGGGTGACCCTACCAGAGGCATAAAGCCTCAGACAACTTAGCTCCTAGGATCATTGGGACACTCAAACCCCTCCACCACGATAAGGTGGCAGCCCAGGGAGAGGCTCACAAATGTATCCAGCTAAATTAAGACTGACTGAACAAGAGCCTTGTGTAGATTAAATTTATCTTAATTTAGCTGGATGCTCACAAATGTATCCAGCTAAATTAAGATAAATTTAATCTACACAAGGCTCTTGTTCAGTCAGGGAAGTTATCATTTCGACATATTCTGGAGAAAGGCTTCCTCTCTTTTGAGATCAGATGTTCCCAGCTGCAGAGAAGATCCGCTCCGATGGAAGTGGCAGGGATGCACAGGAAAGATTTAGCCGGCTTTGTAACAAACTCATCCATTGAAGAGGAGCGCTTGTTTAACACTGTAACATAGCGGGACACAATGAATCATTAGCGTTTGTAATAAGGGTGTACCGATTGCAGTTTTTGGCTGATCACCGATCTTGAGAAAAATCTGACTTGCAGATACCGATTTTTGCCGATACCAATTTTATCTTAACTAAAAGCAGATTACGTCAATGTTTCAATTTCCTTTTATTGAGAAAACCAATATGAATACTCATGAAACAATACCAGTTTCAACTGGACATGAGGTAATGTTCTCAAATATAAATCAACATATTTAGCATTGCTGTTTGAACTACAAAATCATATTTGTTCCTTTAGACTTTCATTTTTCAAATTTTGAAAACAAAACTTTTGTACCTGTTTTGACACACTTGTCCAAAAAAATATTCTATAGCAATGATTTGATTTAACATTAAGTTAGAGCAAATACGTGACATACGTGAGCTAAAGGTAATGACACCGCCATCACTCCTGTTGTTGCTACAGCTGATGTTAGCATGTTAACAGCTGAGCTAACAAGAGGTAATTCACTTACAGAGGCGACGGTCCCTCTTCGTTCTCCGCCACGACATGCTTCCTTTAAAGGTGTTCGTGCATTGCCGACGTGCTCCCGTGAAAGGAGAGTTTCACTTTGCAGATTTTGCACTCTTCTTCTCTTTTGTCGTTGTAAAATGCTCCCAAACGTTTGAGCTAAGTTGCCGACTCGCCATGTTTTCTTTCTCCGCCACTACTGCGCATGTACCTCAAGGAGAAAGCAGCGACTGACCCGGATGGCCACTACTGCGCGTGAGCCTCAGGCAGAAAGCAGCAGAAGGTGCCGCAGCACGCAAGGTTAAAAAATGCTCATAAAATAAACGACGCGTCGACTATTACATTTATTGTCGACTATTTTTTTTGTCGACGTCATCATGGCGCGTCGACTAATCGTGGCGGCACTAGTGCAAATATTTACACAAGTCATACAGTCATAAAATAAGATTTTGTCTTTGAAAAATAGTTGAATGTTAAAAAAAAATGTATTTACTTACCGAGAGTAGTTTTAGAGGAACTGAGTTAATTGATAGGTTATTTATTTACAAATGTAGACAAAGAAGAAGACAATCAATTTTGTATGAAAAAAAGCATAAAAAAATGTCAACTCTCTCACCTTCCTTCTGCTCCGGTGTAAACCTAGGGGTGTTATAGTGATGAAGTTCTGGACTCATGGCTGTTGTAATGTTGTTCTGGCTGTATCCACGCTCCGTTGCCACAGTCTGGAATAAAAAAGCGCTCCTGTAGTAACTACAGTGAGGTGTTGTGGTGTTCTGCTCTGAAGTCTGAATTTCAAATATATGATCCCAAAATAGAAGCTTATATTTAAATTTTGACCTTGAATGAAAAATGTTGTCATAAAACCTCTTAATTATGCCCTCTGTTCAAGTCTTTAAGTCTCGCTTGAAAACTCACTTACTGTTTTACGATCTTATGATCTTGATTTTGTTCTTATGTTTTTTTATGATGGTGTTCAGCACCTTGGCATTCCGATAAGGTGGTGGAAGGTGCTCTATAAATTGAATTGAATTAATCACAGAGGATAACGAAGGCAGAGATGAGCACTCCCCCCAGTCTGAGGGCGCAGCGCAGTACCGGAGTTGGCCCCTGCGCTCTGCCTGGATCAATACTGTGTGTGGCGCAGCTCCGTGAGTGGAGGCCGCTCCTGTTACTGCGTCTCGTTTCTGGCGCTACTAAAGCCAACATTTTAAAATCACGCATTCCCTCATGTGCTCTTGTGTAGGGCTGCAACAAACGATTATTTTGATAATCGGTTAATCGGATTAAACGGGAACATTTAAAAACTGCTAGGGAAACATTTTTTCTCTCCTTCCTTTACAATGTTCACTAATAGAAGTGTTTGTGAATTACATACTACAACGGCTTGCCATAGACCTGGAGTGGTGTTGCGCAATGCGAAGACTCGTAGCAGCACCGTGACTCCCTGTAGCCGCTGTGTGCTGTGGCTCTGGCTGCTTTGCGTTGTAGACAGCTAAGAATAAACAGGATAGTGGGGACTTTTCTTCCGCTTGTAGAGTTTAGTCATTCTTAGTTTCATGATCATCGTGTTTTTTTGGAACCCACGGCGTGAGTCTGCTATCCGCTAGCTTAGCATTAGCCAATCTGCCCGTAGCTGCACGTTTGATCCTAAACTTTGGACCGTTTCTTTGTGTCTTTGCTGGTTCCTCTATTTTCCTCCACAGCACCTAGATTAACACATTGTGCGCCAGTAAAAGCATCTTCCTTACACAAAAACAAATAACTTACATTTGTTCAATAAAGTTCTGGGGGGTTGGGGAAAAATAACTTGAAAAGGTGTCACACGAGTGCTACGTCTGAAAATAGTTTATCGCACAGAGCGTTTTTTTCATCACACGTGCGACATATATGTTCTAAGTGTGTCGGTCGTTCCTCATCTAAACCCCGGCTTTCTCTCTCGTTCTGATCTGCCTCGGTCTGCTCTGCTGCTGCCGCAACCTACAGATGAGCTGCGCGCATTGACTGTTAAATAAAGGTTGCACGACACGGAAAAAAAGTTGCACAACGAATCGACGACGAAAAGTGCTGCCAATGCATTTATTAATCGATTTTATCGATTTGTTGTTGCAGCCCTACTCTTGTGCACCTGTGGGCCGTGGTTCACGTGACCAGTAGCGGTTTTAGGCACGGGCAGACCGGGCGGCTGCCCGGGGCGGCGTTTTTTCATGACACAGAGGGAGCGCACAATCGCTGAGTAAAAAAAAAAAAAAAGAAGAAAGAAACCTGCGCGCCGCAACATGGTTTTCTATTAGCTGTCATATCTGTGTCTGGACTGGAACCAGCACGTTGGCGCCCCCTGCAGCTGCAGGCGCTCCTGCTGACTGAGAGGGTTCAGGCGAGCGCCGTGTGTGTGAAGAAGAGAATAGGGAGGGGCGCGGGGGATTTCACCTCTGGGTCTCTCCCAGATGAAACGGACCGGGGGGGGGGGGGGGGGGGGGGGGGGGTCTGAATCAACTGTATAAGATGGCTAAAGTCAATCACACCTTGATGTTCTTCCTTATAACGCACATTTAATTCATAATATTATAAATACAGGCTTATAATTCCTTCACGTTTTCCTGAATTGTGTGAAATGGCCAAAAAAAGAGGAAAAACAAAAGGATTTTGTGGTCACCCACCAAGGTCAACTGGTTTAGTCTTGACTCCTGGTTGGTGATTGGAAACCTGTTTATTGAGTCGAGTGCCAAACGAGATGGACAGAAAAAGGCCTGAACCATCAGGTGCCCAATTCAGGAAAAGAAGAAGAGGAGAAATGGGCTAAAGATAAAGGTAGGTAGTACGTTCTCATGCTAGGATGCACGTTTTCCATTTGTTTAAAACCGGTTAACTGGGGATTTTAACGGTTAAATTCGGTCAACTAATTGCTAACAGAGCTAATAGGGCTGAAAGTTTGAAACGAATGGTTGGAATAAATTCCTTGAATCTTTTTTAATGATTCAAGCGCGCCGCGAGGATTCGTTAAATGCGCACTGCAGCCTGCCTCCTGAACAACAAAAACACGTTGGTCATGATTCATGTTCACATAGCCTAATAATGAATAAACTCTACAAGCAGAAAAAAAGTCCCCAGTCCTCACTAACTATCCTGTTATTAGCATCTCCAGCACTACTGAACATGTTAATGAAATACATTACTGATCTACTGGTCATAGTGTAACTGTGGATATATTTAGATGTGTTATTTTGACTAGGATGAGTGATATTGATACCACCTAAAATGTTACTGAAATATAGGTGAATATTGTTCTATAAAATATTAATTAAATATAAATATCAAATGGGAAAGAGGGAAGTAGACAACACCCATTGATTTAATACATATTATTTAGGCTTTTATAAGAAGAGTCTGACATCACAGCTTCATCATTTAGTTGTTTTATTGCACATCTTTAGCAGCAGACCACAGTCTTGTTTGGACAGATTTGTCAGAAGTGTGGCTCCTTCATTGCATTTACACTGATTATTTTTCACATGCTTTGTTCAGTAATAAAAGGTGGCCTTTCTGGTAGTCTACAGTTTTTTTATGGCAGTTTAAATTGCAATTTCAGGGGCAATTCTAAAATATTTTGGATCATCATCTGCCACTGGTCAGGATGAGCCACCCACCTCCCCTGCTGGACAAGACCTGCCATCTATCTTATCGGCCACATCAGTCACAGCCTTGACCCTTGAGGCAGAGTTACTGTGTGTGTGANACGCACGGTGAGCCCGCAAACACACTCACACTGACACGCGCTCACGCACAAACAGCGACAAACCCGCTCAGTCCGCCGGAACAGCAGGGCACCCGGTGTGCGGGTTCTGAGCCGCTCTTTCGGGCTGGACACGGTTCCGCTCAGCGCTGGTTTGGTTCTGTGTGTGTGTGTGTGTGTGTGCGCGCGCGCGCGCGCGCCTTCCTTATCCTTGAGCGCAGACAGTCACTGATTACCATGATGTGAGGAGATAATGAGGCCGTGGAGCTGCAGCTGATTGAAGCGGAGAACAAAGCCGCAGGTCCGCGAGAGCGCGTGCCCAAATAACATCAGCTCCAAGTGTAGTCATAGAGGGAAAACAGCATTCCTGTCCATCTGAGTAAAATACTCAATAACAAGAGCAGGAAAATAACACATCAAATGTAAACATTAAGCTTAGTGACCTGGAGGAGCTCTGTGGGGATCAAGGATCTGGAAACATCTGATCTGATTTGGGCCATGTGTGATTGTCACGATGCGGTGGAGATGGTGGTGGACCCATGTGTGGTGGAGCTGGACCAGGAGGCACAAGACGGCTTTAATGAATAATGGCAGGTAAGATGACACAGGCTGGAGCTACGTAACAGGGTGAAGACACTACAATGATCCGACAACACAAGTGCAAAACAGGGAGGTATAAATACACACGGGTAATCAAGAACACATGGGCAGGTTAACAAGGGGCAGGTGAGTCCAATAAGCAACTAATGAGGGGAGACCAAGAGTAGAGGGGGTGGAGCAGATCCTGACAGTGATGTGTGTCATGGCTTTAACATACGATGTCCATAAAGACACAATCTGATGACAAGAAAGCGCTGATTTTCAGTTATTTCAGGTTTTGTGTGAAAAGGACTACAAATGTTCGTCTCACAATATTGACGTCATTGAACCAGACACGGAGAAGAGAAGAAGAAAAATGTCTGAGTTTATCCTTCTTCCAGGACGCGTTCCCTGGCCAGCCGAGAGGTATAGTCTCTCCAGCATGTCCTGGGTCTTCCTTTAGGTCTCCTCCCAGTTGGACGTGCCTAGAAAACCTCACCAGGGAGGCGTCCAGGAGGCATCCTAACCAGATGCCCGAGCCACCTCAACTGACTCCTCTCGATGTGGAGGAGCAGCAGATCTACTCTGAGCCCCTCCTGGATGACCGAGCTTCTCACCCTATCTCTAAGGGAGAGCCCAGCCACCCTGCAGAGAAAACTCATTTCAGCTGCTTGTATCCGTGATCTCGTTCTTTTGGTCACTACCCAAAGCTCGTGACCATAGGTGAGGGTAGGAACGTAGATCGACCGGTAAATTGAGAGCTTCGCCTTCCAGCTCAGCTCCCTCTTTACCACGACAGACCGGTACAACGCCCCCATCACTGCAGACGCAGCACCAATCCACCTGTCGATCTCACGCTCCACCCTTCCCTCACTCGTGAACAAGACCCTGAGATACTTAAACTCCTCCACTTGAGGCAGGACCTCGTCCCTGACCTGGAGAAGGCATTCTACCCTTTTCTGACTCAAGACCATGGTCTCGGATCTGATAGGCGCTGATTCTCCATTCTGTATGTGTGACTATCTGTCCACCACCCATAACAGAGCTCGGTTGTGGGGCAGAATCTACGGTTGTCTTTCAAACTGTCTCCTCATGCTATTGGACAACACACAACGTGACGTACTCATGCTAGCCCAACCTTCAGAGCAAAATGCTTTTGCTTCTACGGTCTGTCTAGATTTCTAGGCTACCACCATGCAGCTGTTGGGTTTAACACAGAGAACTAGAGAACTAGTTGTACTGTTCAGAAACAGACGAGTTAAGAAGAAACAAACGATCATGATAAAATTGTGATTTCACTGTAGAAAATTCATGATATATTTTTGCCATTTCACCCCTAGGCTTAGCTTTAGGACCGCATGGTGGATTGCGAGGGAGTGCACATTCGTGTGTGTGTGTGTGTGTGNTGTGTGTGTGTGGGGGGGGGGGGGCGCTCAAGGGATGTCTCGCCCGGGGAGTAATTCCATGTAGAACCGCCACTGCACGTGACCTATACGTTCTCCAAGCTCCAGCTCTTCAGCGCACTGTCAATAACGTGACGCGCCAAGAATGGTGTCCCAGTGTAAGCTAAAGCTCAGATGCTTTGATGAGAAAACCTTTCCTTGATAGATTTTGTTACCTCTGCGATGCTCTCTGTGTGTAACGTTTTAAATGTCTGCTGCATGAGACGGAGGTAATGTCAAAATGACAACACACTTCAGATGTTTCCATCACCGTTGGGAAAAAAACGGTTAAATATGGAAAATATCTATTGACAGAGCGTGACAGAGTGCTGAAGCTAGGCGCTCAGCTGTGGGTCATAGGCCAGCGCAGTAGAACCACGCAATGGCGCACAAGCCTCAAGAGCGCATGTGGGTGAATATATAAAACAATAAGTAAATTATAAATATAAATTATATATATATATATATTTGGGCTGTCAATTAAATTTTTTAATCGCGATTAATCGCATGAGTGTCCATAGTTAACTCCCGATTAATCGCATTTTTTTTTTCTTATTTCAACTATGGATTGGACATATATACTTTTTTAAGAAAATATGTTTATTATAACTGTACCAAACAAACATGACAGTCTCAGAAAAAAAATATTCAAAAGTGCAAATTAGGCATTACCTCCCACACAATAACACCTTATATGGTTCCACCATAAGGAATCACAACATCAACACATGTGGTACTAAAACAAGGACAAAGGGAGGAGTGTGATAAAGAACTAGGACTCTGCCTATTTAGCACCTTTTAAATATATCTTATTATTTTTAACAAAAATATAAGGCAACACATCTGTTTTGTTTTGTTTTTGTTTTTGTTTTTTTGCTTTCTTAATCCATTGAACTCAGACAAAAATAATGCAACATGGATCAAAATCGCTTTTTGCTCCAAGTCTTCCATAAAAAATTCACAGAGGGTTGCTGATAAGGGGTTTCCCATTGCGAAACCTTCAAGCTGTTTGTATATTGTTTCATTATATTGGAAGTATGTTGAGTTTGCTATTAATTCTATTACCTGTGCTATGTGACTCTGAAGATGGCGACAGTGAGTCGCCGAAACCGTCAGTGATTTAAGGTAAATAAAACATCGTAATACTGTGTTAAAGCAAGAAAAACCAATGGAGATAGAAAATACACACAGGAAGAACATAACAAGAAATAGTAAAAACATAATAAAAACAGCATAAAAACAGATAGAAAAAACCAACAACAATAAAATCAAGACCCCAATGGAGAAAATGCCTGGAAATAATAATGGGCCTTCAGACGGGACTTAAAAATCTGAAGGGAAGGCGCCAGCCTAACAGTCAGAGGTAGACCATTCCATAAGGATGGTGCAAGGACCGCAAACGCACGATCTCCCCTTGATTTGCACCTGGAACGAGGGACCACCAATAATTCCTGGTCAACAGAGCGTAGAGAGCGGGTGGGGACATGCCTATGTAGTAATGCTGATAAATAGGCAGGAGCAGTACCGTGAAGAGCCCTAAAAGCAAGAATCAGCACTTTAAACTTTGCTCTGTACTGCATGGGAAGCCAGTGTAGTTTCGCCAAGACCGGTGTAATATGGTCATGGCGTCTTGTTCCTGTCAAAAACCTAGCAGCTGAGTTTTGGACCAGCTGTAGGCGAGCAATCGCACCCTGACTCAGACCGGCATACAGTGCATTGCAGTAGTCGAGTCTGGACAGGACAAAGGCAGGGACTTGATCTTAGCTAGGCGTCTCAAATGAAAAAAACTGGAACGTACTACCACGTTAATTTGAGCATCAAATTTCAGTGAGGAATCAATTTTTACACCAAGATTGGTAACAATATTTCTCTCATACTGTGCCAAAGGGCCATGGTCCACAGTGGAAGCAGCACCCACTAGCGTACCTGTACTGAGTACTATTGCCTCAGTCTTATCACTGTTCAGATGCAGGAAGTTGGATGCCATCCAGGATGTGACATCATTTAAACAATCCAGAAGAGGAGAAATGGATCCATTAGCCCCTCGGCAGATAGGGAGATATAACTGACAGTCGTCAGCATATAGGTGAAATCTCACCCCATGTCGACGGAGTAGATTCCCCAGAGGCAGGAGATACAATGCAAACAATAGGGGGGCCAGGACAGATCCCTGCGGCACACCCCATTGCAGGTCCACCCAGGTTGATGATGCCTCACCCATCCTCACACAGAAACTCCTGCCCTTAAGGTATGATTGAATCCATTTCAGGGCTAACACCGAGATCCCCACCCAGTTCAACAGTCGGTCCAGAAGAATGTCATGATCGACCGTATCAAAGGCCGCAGACAGATCTAACAACAACAGAACAACTGCATCACCCATGTCACTTGCCAAATAGGCGTTGTTGAGAACCATGAGGAGAGCAGTCTCAGTACTGTGACCAGCTCTGAACCCCGACTGGTAAGTCTCCCAGACCTCTTGAGTGTTCAAAAAAGCAACTAGTTTAGAATATACAACTCTCTTCAGCAGCTTCGATAGAAAAGGGAGATTCGAGATGGGCCTATAGTTAGCCAAAATGGAGGCATCCAGTCCTGATTTCTTTAACAATGGATGAACAACAGCCTTCTTCAGGGAAGCCGGAACCACACCAGAACTAAGACTACCATTTATAATAGCCAAAAGAAATGGTGCCAGCACAGAGAACGTTTCCCTGAATACCCTGGGAGGGAGAACATCACATGGAGAACCAGATGGCTTCAGCTGGCGGACCAGCTTCTCCAACTCAGACATAGATACAGGCTGAAAAAGTCCTAGCAGGGCCCGAGGCGGCACTGGGATCACCGAAACGGTCTGGGAATGATCGATGTCAGTTCTAATAGTTGAAACTTTATCAACAAAAAAATGAAGAAAGTTATTACAGTTTGAGGCAGTCAAAGGTAGCACACCAAAATCAGAGTGAGAAATGTCCAGAAAGGAATTCACTACTTTAACCCTCCCGCTACCTCCGCGGGGTCAGCCAGACCCCTGGCTGATATGCTCCACATCATACTACAGGTGTCTCAGCCGAGTCTCTCTGCTGCCTTCTGGTAAATTTTCTGCCACGCCACAGTGCTACAGGGGTGTGAGCAACCCCCCCCCCCGGGAGCCCGTCGGCTCTCATGCGTGCGACCGTCCCAGAGGGATACATTTGGACCGCTCCAAAAGTGTGAGCCTTTGTGATAAAAAAAAACAAAAAAAACAAAGAAACACACACACACACTCACACACACACACACATCAAATACACTCTGCACCCTTTGTACTGCAAAGATGTGGACAGCGGGAGGGTTAAACAAAGTACGTGAATCGTGAGAGTTGGAATCCACAATGTCAGCAAAAAATTTCTGCCTAGCTTGCTTGACAACTTTCTGGTATTTGAACAGTGAATCTCGATACAAATCACAAGAAAGTTGGAGTTTGTCTTGCTTCCATTTGCGTTCTGCCCTCCTGCAGGCCCGCCTGCAAGCTCGAGTCTCATTAGACAACCAGGGTTCAGTCCTGCGTCTCGTTTTCAAAAGTCCAATAGGTGGCTCTTCCTATCATTGTGAAGCAGAATTCACCAAGCGTTGGATTATTCACCCACTAATAGGGAACGTGAGCTGGGTTTAGACCGTTGTGAGACAGGTTAGTTTTACCCCCTTACTCAGGCCTTCAGTGAAATGAGCTGTTGACCCCTCCCACTCGGCCAGGGCATGCTGATTGGTTGGTTTCCCCAGAAGGCCTCAGACACATGCAGGTTTGAGGAGGCGTGGCTCCCCCTAGTGACGTATTAAGGAAGGCTTTCTCAGAAAAGGAGGTTTTCTCTCACCTTTTTCAACTTTCTAATTTACATAAAAAGTAGGTCAAACACGGCTTTGACTTTTTGGCATGCTACTGTTGACCACCCAAGCTGTCTTATTCAACAACAACAAGGAAAATGTTGGTTTACATTCTAGGTCCCCTTTAGCTGAAATTACATACTTGTACCTTATGAAAAAGTAATCGATACTTTAGAGCAGGGTTTCTCAACCCTGGTCCTCAGCGCCCCCCTGCCCTGCATGTTTTCCATGTCTCTGCTTCAGCACATGGCTGCAGAAGCCTGTTAATTACTCACTCATTTGTGTCAGGTGTGTGGCAGCAGGGAAAACACTGGTGTTTGAAAGGGCAACATGGAAAACATGCAGGGCAGGGGGGCGCTGAGGACCAGGGTTGAGAAACCCTGCTTTAGAGTATGAACACTTAGTACTCATGATGCTGTCTGTTCTTTTGAGCACAGCTCCATCACAGCCATCTAACATCTTTAAGTCTATTTCACATTTGTTTATTAAAGAAATTACAGTGCATCCGGAAAGTATTCACAGCGCTTCACTTTTTCCACTTTTTTGTTTATGTTACAGCGTCATTCCAAAATAGATTAAATTCATTGTGCCCATAAAATTCAACACACAACACCCCATAATGATGATGTGAAAAAAGTGTCTTTGAAGTTGTTGCAAATTTATTAAAAATAAAAAACTTGAGAAATCACATGTACATAAGTATTCACAGCCTTTGACGTGAAGCTCAGAATGGAGCTGAGGTGCATTCTGTTTCCACTGATCATCCTTGAGGTGTTTCAGCAGATTAATTGGAGTCCACCTGTAGAAAATGAAGTTGATTGGACATGATTTGGAAAGGCACACACCTGTCTATATAAGTCCCCTGGGTTGACAGTGCATGTCAAAGCACAAACCAAGCATGACGACAAAGGAATTGAGTGTCAGGATTGTCTTGAGGCACAAGGCTGGGGAAGGTTACAGAAACATTTCTGCTGCTTTAAAGGTTCCTATGAGCACAGTGGCCTCCATCATCCGTAAGTGGAAGAAGTTTGGAGCCACCAAGACTCTTCCTATAGCTGGCCGGCCTTCTAAGCTGAGTGAACGGGGGAGAAGGGCCTTGGTCAGGGAGGTGACCAATAACCCGATGGTCACTTTGTCAGAGCTCCAGCAGTCCTCTGTGGAGAGAGGAGAACCTTCCAGAAGGACAACCATCTCTGCAGCAATCCACCAATCAGGCCTGTATGGTAGAGTGGCCAGACGGAAGCCTCTCCTTAGTAAAAGGCACATGGCAGCCCGCCTGGAGTTTGCCAAAAGGCACCTTAGGGACTCTCAGACCATGAGAAACAAAATCCTCTGGTCTGATGAGAAAATAATGGAACTTTTTGGAGTGAATGCCAGGCGTTACGTTTGGAGAAAATCAGGCACCGCTCATCACCAGGCCAATACCATCCCTACAGTGAAGCATGGTGGTGGCAGCATCATGCTGTGGGGATGTTTTTCAGCAGCAGGAACTGGAAGACTAGTCAGGATAGAGGGAAAGATGACTGCAGCAATGTACAGAGACCTCCTGGATGAAAGCCTGCTCCAAAGCGCTCTTGACCTCAGACTGGGGCGACGGTTCCCTTTTCAGCAGGTCAATGACCCTAAGCACACAGCCAAAATATGGAAGGACTGGCTACAGAACAACTCGGTGAATGTCCTTGAGTGGCCCAGCCAGAGCCCAGACCTGAACCCCATTGGAAATCTCTGGAGAGATCTGAAAATGGCTGTGCACCGACGCTTTCTATCCAACCTGATGGAGCTTGAGAGGTACTGCAAAGAGGAATGGGCAAAACTGCCCAAAGACAGGTGTGGCAAGTTGGTGGCATCATATTCAAAACTACTTGAGGCTGTAATTGCTGCCAAAGGTGCATCAACTAAGTACTGAGCAAAGGCTGTGAATACTTTTGTACATGTGATTTCTCAAGTTTTTTATTTTTAATAAATTTGAAACGTCAAAGACACTTTTTTCACATTATCATTATGGGGTGTTGTGTGTTGAATTTTGCAAGGACGATGGTGGCAGAGGAGTTAAGTGGCCGCATTGCAATTGGAAGGTCGCAGGTTCACAACCCGCTCAGTCTGTCGCTGTTGTTGTGTCCTTGGGCAAGACACTTAACCCGCCTTGCCTGCTGGTGGTGGTCAGAGGGACCGGTGGCGCCAGTGTACGGCAGGCCCCACCTCTGTCAGTGTGCCCCAGGGCAGCTGTAGCTACAATGTAGCTCATCCCCACCAGCGTGTGAATGGGTGGATGACTGATTGTGTTGTGAAGCGCCTTGGGGAGTTGTAGAACCCTAAGAAGGCGCTATACAAATACAGGCCATTTACCATTTATGGGCACGATGAATTTAATCCATTTTGGAATGAGGCTGTAACATAAACAACAAAGTGAAAAAAGTGAAGCGCTGTGAATACTTTTCGGATGCACTGTATGTGTAGAAGTAAAAGATATGAATGATTCACAGCACAACATGTTAGACCCATAAAGTGAAAATAATCTGACAGTTGCAGATTTATGCATCGTATTTATTCCACCTCTCCTTTCAGCCATATCCCCACATGCTGCCGCGGCGAGTGAACGGACAGAGGTTTCGGCTGCAGCAGCCTCTCCCCCCTCCTCCTCCTCCTCCATCTTACTATCCAGGCTTCCTCCCATACTTCTTGTGAGTACTTGCAATGACAGGACCTTGTTTGTAGAAATTGTCAATTACTTTGGGATAAGTTGTCACATGTCACACATGGACAGGAAACAAATACAGTTTATTCGAGGAGACAAAAGAACATTTCTTTAGCTGGTGTTTTTCTAGGAAAGCAATTTAGTTATGCCAAATAAACATTGTTAGCTACACAGCTGATTTGAGTGTAAATCAAATCACGTATTTCTGTCCTCATCAACACAACTGCAGTATTTATAGCAGTTTCCTAATGCAGCTTACTTGAATGTTTAATAAGTGATTCATCAATTTCACAACAAACATTTTTAGTTTAGAGTGGTGCAGGCATGTTAGTGGGGGCTATAATCCACTTATGCACCTGTGCAAACTACACTGACTGGCCAAAAAAGAGTAGCAACCTTGATTTAAGCTGGTGAAGGTTCTCAGTCATCCAGGCCATGGTAGTCCAAAGGGGTTCAAATGAAGGCAACAGGACTTCTTTGATTTCTTGAAGACGTCTTGCTTCTCATCCGAGGAGCTTTGTCAGTTCTGACTGGAATATGGGAGGGTCGACTCGATCTTATGATCTGTCGCTGTCTATTGTTGCTCAACGAGCAGAAACTGCCTGTGAATACCCCTCCACCCTAACCCCTGATGAATCATCGGGGTCATTAGCCTCTGTTGTGAGGGAATCGTTGGATTGATTAGATGCAGGAGGGCGTGACCTTGACTGAAACTGTTTGGGGATTAGATTCAGAGCTGCACTATAGGTGTTGGAAAGGTGAAACCTAAGACCTCCACCTCTATTTAATGTAGGTTTTTCCCGTTTGACATAAATAGCTTCCTTCACTCCTCTCTCAGACATCTATCTTCTCTGTCCAGAATGTGGACTTTGTCATCTTCAAAGGTGTGTCCCTTGTCCTTCAGGTGTAGGTGGACTGCAGAGTCTTGGCCTGAAGAGGTGGCTCTCCTGTGTTGTGCCATGCGCTTGTGTAGTTGTTGTTTAGTTATGTGTGTAAAGGTCTGGACAGTCCTCACTGCATAGGCGCCGCCGCTAAGCTTCTGTTTGGGTGTCTTGTCTTTTGGATGGACCAACTTCTGTCTGAGGGTGTTGTTGGAAGGATAGTAAGGACCCATCATCTTTGAGGAAGAAATGTGAATAATCTTGAATGATCGTGATTGGCAATCACTTAAACTTTTGGTGAAATCAAATGGGAAAAAAACAACAGTAGAACTCAGCGCTATATTTAATAGTGAAAGTAAGAACATTTCCACACGCACAATGCAAAGGGAACTTAAGGGATTGGGACTGAACAGCTGTGCAGCCGTAAGAAAACCACTAATCAGTGAGGCAAACTGAAAAAAGTTTTCAATTTGCTAGGGAGCATAAAGACTGGACTCTGGAGCAATGGAAGAAGGTCATGTGGTCTGATGAGTCCAGATGGACCCTGTTCCAGAGTGATGGGTGCATCAGGGTAAGAAGAGAGGCAGATGAAGTGATGCACCCATCATGCCTAGTGCCTACTGTACAAGCCTGTGGGGGCGGGGCTATGATCTGGGGTTGCTGCAGTTGGTCAGGTATAGGTTCAGCAACAGGATGTGCTCCAAGAATGAGGTCAGCTGACTACCTGAATCTACTGAATGACCAGGTTATTCCATCTTCCCTGATGGCACGGCCATATTCCAAGATGACAATGCCAGGATTCATGGGGCTCAAATAGTGAAAGAGTGGTTCAGGGAGCATGAGACATCATTTCCACACATGGATTGGCCACCACAGAGTCCAGACCTGAACCCCATTGAGAATCTTTGGGATGTGCTGGAGAAGGCTTTGTGCAGCGGTCAGACTCTACCATCATCAATGCAAGATCTTGGTGACACATTAATGCAACACTGGATGGAAATAAATCTGGTGACGTTGCAGAAGCTGATGGAAACAACGCTACAGAGAATGTGTGCTGTAATCAAAGCTAAAGGCGGTCCAAACTAAATATTAGAGTGTGTGACTTTTTTTTTTTTGGCTGGGCAGCGCATTTATTCTGTTAAGAAATCTACAAAAGCAGAACTTTATTGTAATGAAATGAATATTTTATGAAAACTTGTTTGTTCTGCTATTTCAGAACAATATCTCCACTGCTGCTGAGTAAAGAGTTAATTATGTTGCAAGGGAGTATTTAAATGATCTGTGCTTATTTTTGCAGAGCTGAAACACCAGGTTTATTTCTGTCTTTCTACTCAGGTCGATGCTTCCTGTGCCTCCAACAGCAATGGGTCCAGCCATCAGCCTAGACCTGGATGTGGATGATGTGGAGATGGAGAACTATGAAGTTAGTAACTATATTATTGGTTGCAAAAAGACAACTGGGACGCTTCTCTCCCCTCATTTTAAAAGCATTGCAAAGGTTGGAGGTTTTCTAACCTCTGGATTAGGGGTGGGCCATATCGTGTGACACTGTTGCATTTGAATATACTGGGCAGAAAGAATAAATCATGATGAGCTAATTAGATGATGTGAACGTGTTCATGGTGCTCACGCGCTGTACCGTTCTTAAAGTAATGAAGGCTAATATGCATACCTGCAAACTTGTGGCTTTTCGGCTAAAATAGCTGTTTTTGACGCCAAATATAGCTATTATTTAACCCTGTTAAAACCTAATATTAACAACATAAATACTTTTTTCTGGTTAGAAATGGCCACCAGCATGCTGCAGCCTGACTCATTTATTGATCTGGGCACCGGAGGATTTAAGGAACTTTAACCGAGATGAGATCATTTCATAATATTTTAACATTTCTGCAGCACTAAAGCAGAGTCGGAGCATCTTAGCAGTGGTTCATTAAAGTCTAAACCTCATGGCATTTTGCCAAAAATCACATTGATGATTTTTTAAAATTAGTCCAACAGATTATTTTAGCAATAAAAAGTATGTAAATGTCAGAGGTGACTGCAACCCCCCACTGATGCAGGTCTGCAGCTTGCGGGGACCTTGTTCTCGGGATGTGTGTGTGTGTGTGTGTGTGTGGGGGGGTGTTAGTTGTCACCTTTTTCACACCTTTCGAGTTTGCAGGTATGAACATGGCTTGAGTGTGATGTTTGTGAACGTGGGTTTATGTACCGTGTTGACATGTAGTGTTTTCATTTTTTAAGGCATTGCTGAATTTGGCAGAAAGACTTGGTGAAGCGAAACCACGTGGACTCACAAAAGCAGATATAGAGCAACTTCCATCCTACAGATTCAACTCAGAAAATCATCTGTCTGAACAAACGCTGTAAGCCTCTTCATATGTAGTTGACAGAACATGAAGCATGTGTCTCATAACAGTTAATGATGCGTTGTTTCGTCTCTATAGGTGTGTCGTGTGCTTTAGTGACTTTGAGTCTAGGCAGCTACTTCGGGTATTACCTTGTAACCATGAATTCCACGCCAAATGTGTGGATAAATGGTTAAAGGTAAGTTTTGTTCATTTATAAAAATCTATCAAAGCACTTCCATATGTACCGTGTTCTAACATGTTCATCGACTCAACTTCCAGACCAATCGCACTTGTCCTATCTGCCGAGCCGATGCCTCGGACGTACACCGGGAGGTGGAGTGAGCGCCTTCTCTGAGTGCTGAACTGAAAAGCTGCACACACCAGAGTATGTCTCAGTGCTGGGGACACCTGCCACATAACCTGCGTCCTCCAGTAAATATAGCTTACCAATCCACCACTCCTGTTCCTCCTTAGACAAAAAGCAATCCAGGATTGTGTCTGGAGCGTGTTGTACCTCTGCTGTGCTTCATTGTCCGAGTGTCATGAAACCCACTGCCTACTGCAGCCTATAGCCAGAGTTCTGGGCTTGCCAGCCAGTTCCTTCTCTGCCCCGTGTTGCAGATTCCAAAGATTTTCCCTACAACACATTATTTGCTGCTTTTGTTTACAGGGTTTCCTCTTTGATTTTTTGGATTTGATGATGGTGTTCACACTCAAAATAGGGAGGGGGGGGGCTTGGATTGGAAGGGTCAGAAGCCCAGAGGATATTAGGCTGGACACTTTGTGCAATTAGCAGAAAAAATATTAGGAGTACTTTAGTGTGGGTATCTGTGTTTGGAGATGCTTAACCATCAGAGATGCATGCTTGTGTAGTTGTTGGGCAAAGTGACTTGTTAATATTGTATGTTCTGCAATAACGTATTGATTCTTTTACCAGTTTCACACCTTGTTTTGTTTTGTTTTAAACTTTGCCAATGCTGTTGTGAAAGTGTGACTGGCTGTGGACACATGCAAACTGTGTTAAGCCCGAGGTCAAGGACTGCAGATGTCAGGGTATCTTCTCACCCCGCCCTCCAATCCATTCTGAACACAGATCTGTACACACGCAGTGATGGATTGATGGACTACGTCTTTTTGAGGTCATCTGCCATAACTGCACACGTGCTACATCCACCCTCCACGTCAACATTGTTCCTCTGGCAAGTGTGTGTGTGACATTTGTGTGTGTGTGTGTGTGTGTGTGTGTCCTGTTCACAGAGCCAATGCATTTTGTGTAACCACTGGATACAGGGCAGCATGCTAGGATTTGCATGAACTGTTGATTCAGACTAGCAATATTTTAATCAAGCATTGCCACCAAAATGATCCACTTGTAGGAAAAAAGAGAAATGTAAAAAAAAAAAACTTAAAAAGAACTACTTGCTCATCCAAAAAGCACTATGAGCAGGAAAAACATAGCATGTGGTTACACTCTGACTGTGTTTAGGAGGGGGAACGTCGTCTGAAGGCTTTGCTCTGGAGGCCTGTGCAGAAAGCAATATGTGCAGTGAGTTTTAAACGAACATCATCTTCCGCTTTTAGGAAGACTTGGGCTTTTTATTTCTTTGTTCGTGAGCCAAATCCGACACACACACATAACCTACTGTTAAAAAATTCAGATCTGCCTTTTTATGACGTTGACAAGCACAAACCTGTTACTATTCCTGAGAATCCTTTGTCATTTCCACTCCCTTTTTAATGTTTATTTATTGGTTTTGTTCTTGAGAGAAAATCTGTTGAAGGAAACCGTTGAAGCACTAACAATGTTTGTGTGAGGTATGTGTTATAATCCGGTAACTTTGGTCAGGTTGTCGTCTTAGGCCATGGTAACGGTGGTGTAGAAGAGCAACTGCTTCAGTGTGAATGCTTTTACGGAAAAAATGTTTGAAGACATAAGAATGTTGAAAACCCTTAGAAGTCACTGTTGATGCTCCACCTTACAGCAGCTTCAGCTGGAGCGCAGAAACACTGTCGACACTTCTCGTCCCCTGCTTGTGTTAAAATTAGAAAACAATACAGGAAATTGTCGGGGTGGGAAGGAAAAGAGCAACAAATGAACTTTGCTTTGAGTTTACTCTCCTAACTGCCCCGGTAAGCACTAACAGGCAGTTGTAACCTTTGCTTTGTTGTATTAAGGGTTCTTGCCTTTTCTTTATTTTGTTTAAGTGAATGTGACTCCTTGACGTGTGCCACCTTCAAGAGAAAAAAATAAGCCATTTAATGAGTTAAACCCACAGCTTTGAGAATTAACCTATGTGTACATATCTATTTGCTGGCATATATTGTATGTTTAAAAAAAAATCACTCAGGGCCTCTCGGTATATAAAAATAAAGGTGAACAGTCCATTTCAAATGGTAAGGATGCCATGAAAAGGGTATATCTGAATTTAGTTTGGTCGGTTTTCTTAGAGACCATAAATGATTTAATGTAATCAATTATATTATTCTCTTTTGTCTGAAATAGTAGATATTACACCATATAAAGACAGGCATGCAAGAAAAGAAGATCAATAGGTATGTTAACAATATTCACTGAAAAAAGAACTCATTACAAGTGTATTATCCCAACCTGTTTGACTTTTGTTCTTGTACTCAGACCCACATGTTCAGACTTGGCAGTTGTGATCCCGTATCTAAACGTGCCACGGTGCACTCTATCCTACCTAATTCACTCCTAAATCGACTTCAGAGGTGTTTGCATGACTTATTAAAAAGTAAAAGAAGTGTGTTCTAGTGGAGGATTATCTCAACATCTGGTGGGGACCTATTTAAAGGTGCACAATATGCATGCTTGTTAACCGGATCTCAACTGTTCGTTTTTATTCTTATTCCTTTAGCTCTAGTCGGCTTTGGGTTCTGGAGGTTTGGATCCTAACGCTCAGCTGATAACTGCCATGCATTGTACTGCACACATTTGTAATAGAACTGAATGACTACAAGATTTTATGCGCTATGTTCATTTTATAGAGAGGGGGGATAAAAATGGTCCGGAGACCAGAAATTCTTACATTCATTGTGTTACTGTTATTGCCCTAATGACTGAAAAAGTACACGCTCTGAAACTACTGTAGTCTTCTCAAAAAGCCATAGTGAAAAGGTGCTAGGTGTTGCTTTTAGGTATGAAAACTCACGCGCGTGAATGCAATAGTTTGTCATGGACTCATGTATTCTTAAAGCATGTTATACCAATACCCCTAAACAATGTCAGTGAAAATTATTATAGTTTAAGGGATTAAAAGAAAAGAAGAATAAAAAAGAATAAAAGTGTTGTCATACTTATTTCAGTGTAGTAATGTATCTGCCTATCAGGCTCTTGCTCTGTGTATGAATAACTTAAAATGTATTGTTCACATAGATATTTTAACTCATGGTAATGTTGGCACTGTTCTTTTTAAAGGAAATATTTAATTGACAGTATCCAGCAATCATATAAAACAAAAAGAAACTCCCATTAAAGTCTAGGCAACAAGCTCGTTTTTAATGACAACCGAGAGTCTTGTAGTCTTTCTGTTACCAGTAAAAGAAGCGTCTCACAGCTTGTGTGGTGCAAAGATGTTTTCCAATAAGCAGCTAAAGTTTATTTAGGCTTTGTGATCAGTTGCTCTGTAGACGCCATTTATTGTTTACCAATGATTAGACTTTTGTTTTGCTGTGGTGGGCTAGTGGTTTACTGTTCTTTATCTCCTTGGTCTCCAGGGCTCCTCTCCTGAAAGCCAGACTACACCCACCACCAGAGCCAGGGGCATGTGTTCTGTGTTAGGCAGATATTTTGCTTTGGTACTTGCACATTTACAGTTACCTCATTGTTTTTGTTTTCTTTTTTCCATGTTTGTACCAGTGGGTGGAGGGAGAAAACAACTAATATATATTATATATAGGAAATGGTTCTTAATGTTATAATTTCTTCATTCCATTGGAATCATATTGTTTGTAGCATTTAACAACTAGTTAGTGTATTATATATACATCTGTATACTGTTTGAAATTTTTAAGATTTGTACTTTTTTTAAATGAAAGTTGCTAGTTATGCTTTACCAAGTAGTGCAATCATTTTTTAATTGTGGCTGATTTGAGAGGGTTGTTCACTAATAAATGTATGATGTATACCAAGATCACACTCATTTGACTCACTGTGGCTGATGGAAATGCAAGTTGTTCTCAAAACTGCCAACTAATTAGTTCAGCGCAGTAAAAAAGCTCCTGTATATACGCAATAAACCCACATTTTTAAAACATTTTTAATTTATAGTTGGAAAATTACATCTTTACAAGAGCCCATTCAGATATTACAGGCAAAACAGGCATCTATGAGTAACCACAGGCACACTATGGGCAGACTATACTACATAGAGCCACATGTAAAAGCTGTGGCCGTTGTTAAATAGGGTATGTTTTAACTTCAGGAGCTCGAGGCAGTCTGCTTTACATAGTAACAAACCTGCATTTGGTCGTTTCATGACGAGTCAAAATAAAACAATAGGGGGCGTTTAAATATTGAACTTATGTACAAGTAATGGCTCATTTAAAACAGGGTTCCCATACTTTATTTACGTCCAGATCCACCATCCTCGTCCTTTTAACTTCTACATTTTCTCAATCACAGCTGCATCAAACTTGGACCAATTTAGTTGTGCTTGATAATCTGGAGGGATTGTAGGCGAAAGGCGTCTATAAAGGATGAACCAAGGGAAATACAGCAAAGGCATTCAACACAATCGGGGAAATCCACTCTAAAAGTAAAAAAACAACCAGTCTTCCTCCGCTGCTGACAGCTAGTGAGACATAAAGGTTGTGCTGCAGCTTTAGTCGTTGCAGCAGCTGTTAATCCATCGGTTACTGTTGGGAGGAGAATTAACAGTTGGCTAACACGAACACCGGAGTTTCTCCACACAAGATGAGTTCAAGGAAGGACTTCAAGAAATATTTATTTGATAAAATTCAAGACTTTCCAGGCTAATGGGAACCCTGTCGACACAAGTGAACGAGCACTGGACGCAGCGTGGTTAATGATCCAGGTTAGAGTTTTTATAGCAGTGATCCCTTATGCAAAATGGCCATTTAACAAAAAACAAACATGGATGGGAGGGTGTCGGAGAGAATTGTGTTTCCATGTAGAAGAGGTATGTTATCTATTAATCTTCCGTAAGGTCCTGAACAAAAAGGACCTCGGAGCGACTGAGTCCTGCCTCCTTCAGCGTGGGGGGGTTGGGCTGCTCTTCAGTCGGAAGGCAGGGCAAGACTCGACGAGGGAAGTTTGTCACTATCTGAAACTTCTCTGGAGTTTCTTTCAAAGAGAAAAGGAAGTCGTAGATTACCTGTGGAAGGAAAAAGGCACATATGTAGATGTTTCATAAAAAATCAGAACGTCTCTAATAACCAAACGTGGACGACCAGAGGTGTGTAAAGAAGACCAGTCCTCACCGTCAGAGACTGACCGAACAGGAATCGTCTCTCTACTCGTGTGTCGTTGGGTAACTTAAACACTATTTTAACACTTTCTGGATCATCAGCAGATGGCTCTGGAGGAAGACACTCGGACTTCCTCTCCTTCTCCTCTTCTAGTGTCTGGAGTGAAAACAACAAACCATCAGATTATCAAACCAGAGCAACGTTTCCATGGACAAACTTGTTAGAATAAACGAAGACAATCAGACTCACTCTTCGTCTCCTCTCCTCTGCAAGAGCACTCTGTCGGACCTTCTCCTCCTCTTGCTTCTTCTGCTCCAGCTCCTCCCTTTTCTTCCTCTCCTTCTCCTGGTCAGCACGTAAGGAGGCCAGGTAGGCCTCATCCTGCTGCTGCCTCAACACCTGGGTCTGGTTCCTCTCCTCCCTGAAAACAACACGTCACCCGTTTCCTCTGGCACACCTACTGTTTGGTACTATAACCAGTCATGTTCTCTGTGTAGCGACAAAGGTCTCACTAACTCAAGCTGATCTGACGTACCGCTCAAGGCGCTCTGACATCAGATATGTCTGGTTGGCATCCATGATGAAGGCGAGCTGATTGATGAGCTCCTCTGGCTGAATGAGACCCTCGAGCCGGCCCACCACTGTCATCTTGCGGTCCTTTAGCATGATCATGGCCAGGAACGGGTAGGTGTTCTCCCGCAACGCTTGAGACACTTGGTATAGAAACGATTGTTACACAAACGCTGGAATAATTCCCAGTTTACTACCGTTGCCACGTTTCTACAGAAACAGCTCTTAGTGTTCATTTTGTAGCCACTCAATTCAATACAGGAACTCTGCAAGCATAACAGAAAAGAGCTCACTGTAGGTCAGAAATGTGGGAACACAAAAGCAGCATCATCTCCAGGCTTTAATGACTTCTCACGGGTTATTTAATCATCTACAAAACACTAAAAATAATTCAGACTCGTTTCTTCTCTAATCATCTAGTCGTCTCATGAAGAAGAAGGCTTGTGTTTAATGATGATATAAAAGTGTTTGTTGTTTTTCAGGGCAGCCATCGACTCAGACTGATAACCATCTACAAATAAATAAATGAATAATAATCTTAGGCACACGCACCTCGGTAGCCCTCGGGCTTGCTGGTTGAACATGCCCAGAAGAGCATCCGTGTGTTGAGGAAAGTTATGACCTCTTCTGTACATAATGTGGAGCTGAGAAGCCACAGATCAGAGGAAAAGATGAATCATTTCACCTAATCTAAGGTTTGTGGTTCACAAAGTTGAGAACAAAATCGAATACCGGCAAAACTCGTCTGTGTCTTGATGGTCGTCCCCGTGAAGGTACACTAAAAGGTAGCGGAGCTCCCGTTTGGCATCATTCAGCGCCTGCATAAACACAAGAAGCTGGATGCTGAGCCTGCTGAACTTCTACTCCTCCCAGAAGACACACCTCTGATGTGAACTCACCTGGCTGTATGTTCCCTGGTAGAAGACAGGATGTGACTGACCGTACTTTTCCTCAAAACTATGAATGAAAGACACGACGTCACCGACGGGGTCCGTGACGCGCCCACGAGGATCTGACCTTATGAACCGCAGGGCAAACCTCAAAGACAAGATAACAGCTGATTACTTTGGTGAATGGAAGGATGACAAACTTAGATCAAAGTGCTTTGATTACCTGAATATATCCAAAAGTGTGTAATATGTAAATCTGAACGGCAGCATTATCAAGTAGTAACCCCATCCTAGTAATCCCTGAGAGAAGAGCATGACGAAGTTAAGAGAGTGAGAACAAACATAACATACATATATAATTAAATAAGCAGAGGAGCAGGAATGTTGCTTTAGAAGGAGCAAACGTAGTGGATTTGTACTTTAAACAGGATAAAGTAAGAAGATGAGTTTCCTGTTATCACACAGACCTACCCTAGGCTGTGGCCTTGAGACGATGTAACTATAAACTCTGTGGTCTGCTGTGTTGACCTGAAGCGGCCTGGAGGGTGGAGGGTTAAACACACTGGGAACTCCTTCCTGCTCATTGAGTCTGTCCTGGACTGCAGCCTAAAACACACACACACACACACACCTGGAGCTCAGCTCAGAGTATCCACACACAGGAGTTATGAAGTCAAGGGAAGTGGCTGTACCTCTATGTTCCAGTTGTGCTGCTCTAATGTTCGACGGCATTGGTCCATTGAATCCAAACCAGTTAAGTCCTGGTAGATGTGAACACAAAGTCAGAGAGATGATCTAAAGTTCCTCATAAAGGCTGGTTTAAAACCATTCTGCTGGTCTGCTGTGACTCGTGTTAAACCGAATGGATCCTTGTTGTGAAGATGTTTGCTGTTGTGTGCTAAGATTCTCCAGACACCGTGTACTAGGGATGCTCCGATCCGATCACGTGATCGGAAATAGGGCCAGATCACGTGATTTTCAAAAGATCGGAATCGGGTGAAAAAGATCGGATTTAACCTTACAAAACAACAACTATCACTTTTTAAATTCATCCTGAGAGAGAGATTTTCAAACGGAACAACAATGGCTTCGTTGTAATCTCAACAAGCTCCTCTACATCAGTGTTCTTTGTTTTTTGGAGGAAAACACCGTTATGTGGTGCCGCGCATCACTCAATAAAGCCGCATAATGAGAACATAAACGATTTGAAATATGAGCAACTCCACTACTTTTTAATATATTCATAATATTAACACATTTTTACCAATGTACTTCCCAAACAAGTGATGTTTTTGGCAGATAAACTAAGGAAATGACATAAATACAGAAATAAAGAAATACCTAAATAATAAAACAAAATTAAAGGACAACGTGGACGTGTTTTCCCTTTTTTCTTCTTATTTTAATGCTGTGCTGAAGTATCGGATCGGGACTCGGTATCGGCAGATGCTCAAAATCTAATGACTCGGACTCGGATCAGGAGCAAAAAAATGTGATCGGAGCATCCCTACCGTGTACCAGAGAAAATCCTCAGCAAGACACACAAATGATTACATCTTCAGATCAACACTAATCAGTCTCTAGAACAATAAGTTAAACTAGGTCATAACCACATCTGATTGGTTCCTGATACACAGCATCAACAGGGAAATTCATGACAAAGTAAATATTAAAAACATCAGCTAAGAAACATTTGCATTTCTGAAAGAAAATCCTCATACTGACCCTGGGAGAAACAATCATTAGGTTTTTATTTAAGCTGTGAAACGCTGTTACCGTGTACTACTCTCATGACGATCATAGCCTGACATTAACTGTACAGTAAATATGTGATTGTGTAGAATAAAACAGCCAAAGCAGGCCTTTTGCCTAGGTTTTAATGGAACCATTTATTCATCTTTGGGATCATCTAATGCAGGTTGCATCTGGTCGTCTATAAATACACAAGAACAGAAATGCCCGTTTCTTTACAAACACGCCTTTTAAGTTCCATCAGCAGTAAAAAAAATTCCGTGTTTTTTTAGGGAAGTTTTACTCCAACGTGAAGGACACGTTGGCTGACGGACTATAGACTCACCAAATTACAAACTAACGGAGAAAATATCAGAAACCCACCGATTGTGCAGAGCTAAAACACCGTGATGTGCTCAAAAGTTCATGACAGCTGTGCTAATGTTGACTTAGCGAAATGTAACCAACCCTCGTGTTAAAACACACAGTAAGAGGCCAAACACGCGCGTTTCTGCTCGACCAAGTCGCATTTAGATGACTTCTATGAAGAATTTAAGACAAAAGTTCATCTTTTAAGAAGAAACTGTTGTTGGCTAGCCTAGCCTCTGCTAACGCCAGCTATGACTCAAGTTGACGTTGGAGAATCGTTATCGAAGTTAACTGCGAAAAATTAGTTCATACACCGACAGCTCGACCTCCTCGTAGCGGCTCAGTGTCGGAGATGGCTCCCTGACGCGTGAGGCTTCTCACGGATCTGTGTTTACGTGAAATCTGGGTCCTCTACCTGAAACTGAAGGAGTTTTTCAGTCTGCGCCTGAGATAATTCTGGCTCCTCTGGCGCCGCCATCTTACCTCGCCAATCATCTACCAAGGCGTAATAACCGTCTTTTCCTGATGCTGGCGGTGCTGCGCTCGATGCTGCCCCCTACTGCTCCGGAGGTGAAATGTATGGCAAACGGATTTAACATATAATAGCTAAACTTGCAGCTCAAAGCAAACGTCCATACATACAGCACTGTGCTGTCGGAATTAACATTTCATCCTTCCAGAATGCAGTTAGTCTTATTCAAAATCTACATTTTATACGTGCCAAACGTCATTCAACCAACAGGATAAATGTTTGTTCTAGCACCTGATATGCATACGGACATGTTAAATGATACATGTTGTTTTAGAGGTTTTTTATGTAATTTTAAGCATCCAAATGTTTTTATTATAGAAATTTTTCATATAGAAATTATACTGATGCGATAACTCTTGTACTTTCTTTGTCAAACTGCCAACTTTAAATATTGTTGCTTTTGTTTGTCTCATCCACCATGACCTTCCTTGACCAGGTCACTCTTGTGAAAGATGTCTTGATCTCTTTTTGATCTGAAATAAAGGTTTCTTTTAAAAAACTTAAAATACATTTTAGTGATCAGTAACAAAAAGTACATAATTACACACATACTAAGGTGTGTTCAAGTCTAAAGATGAAAGTAGCTAAAACAAAAGTAATTGGTGTACAACAAACATATTTCTGACATGCACAATTTTAAATACAGAAATAAAATAAAAACTTAAAAGTTCCTCTTTTGAATTTATGGAGCTGATTGCACAATAGTTATGTCCTTTAAAAATGTGTGAATTGTTTTTTGACAAGAATGACTTATTTAAAGTGAAAACACACCCCACCAGGAGGAAGGTGAGCTGGATCCAGAGAAGCATAGACGCACTTTCCACCTGATGGTTCATTTTTACCATCAGAAACCTAGTTACACTTCTGGATCATCGGACTTCCTGAGAATATTTAAAGGGGTCATCACCTATAACACCGTGGATATCTACGTCCTATTATAGTCTTTTAGACCATTAAAATAAATTGTATTGGAAAAATAAATTTAAAAAATAGTTTTTTTTTGATCCTTTTTTGTAAAGGTCATATTTTCTCGCAAGATCACACGCGATATTTCGGCTGTCTCGGACGCGCGCGGGACTGAGGGGCGCGTTGATTGGTGGAAGGAAGCAGGAAGCAGCTTCAGCGTCTTGCTCCAAAATAACAAAAGTTATAACTGAACCCGACCTGGCAGTGACCTACGGGATCCAACAGTACGAGCCCGGGCCTCGCCTCGTGCGTAATGGCTTCCTCGCTTGTTGTTGAGTTGGGACAAAGCAAGCCAACAGCCAGGCATCGGCTCTTATGCTGTTGTGAAGATGGAATACACAAACCGATCGGAGTTTTGTCTCCCATAACACGGATTATAACATGAGTCGTCAATGGTAAGACATCATTTATGCGTTTCACGTTATGAAATGAGCTTTGTTGTGCTGGTTTGTTCGCTGCTGGTTCATATTTGTTTATATTCGGCCTTTGTGTTGGCATATAGGCCAGAGCTCAAGTTCTGGTTTTGGAGTGCGCGTGCTCGTGGGGAGCATGTGAGCTGGTTGAAGAAGGCAAGATTAAACAAACACTTCAATGTTAAATATCGGCTTCTCAGCCAGTGAAAAATCATTAGGAAGCCATTATAGACATTTGTTCAAGTGGAAAAGTGAAAATTTCAGGTGATGACTCCTTTACAGCTTTGCATTTCTTTAACTCTCGTTAATAGTGAAAATCTCTCGTACATCTTGGCTCAAAATGCCTATTTTGTGACGTAAGGTCCACATTTTTTTAAAGGGAAAGAAGTGGGGAGCAAAACAAGAGATGTAAAACTTTATTTTGAGAGCACAACCCCTTTGTTTAGCTGTCGCTGTAAGAGAGCACATTGTTAAAGTACCTGAACAGTTTTCCACTCAGGATTGTCTCCTATTAAACATTCGGCACAGAAATCATCAGGAAAAAAATACCACAATAAATCATACAATTGAATTTATATGTTGCTACTTTTTCCCCTCAACCATAATGATGTGGTACCCAAACTTTGTCTTGACAGGAGGGTCTGTGTAGACGGGTTTATCCATCGAACTGATGGGTAAAGCAAACGCTGCTTCCTGGAATGGCCCAACCATTGATCCTCGTGTCATCCACCCCAGATCACCCTGTTGAAGAGACACAACTGATGACTAAAACATTCTGTTGCATCATGAAGATTCCAACTCAATTATTCATGTGGTGTTCCCAAGGAACATCTGAATTTCCTCTGACGTTCTCCCTGAGCTGGTGTGGGAGTTCTGGTGGGTTGCAGGTGTGAATATGGAGTAGAGGATGTCCAGAGTTGGTGACTAATAAAGCTGTGAGTGGTGGGGCAGTCAAGACTCTTTTAGTCATCATTCTGGATTTCATCATGTTTGGCCTGTTATTTATATTCATGACCTCAAGCCTTCAGGGAGGTTTAACTGCACACGGTGACAAAGATGGAAAAGTTGTCATGATGTGTGAAAAACAGACTAATGTGCTCATCACATGTATGAGAGAAGCCAACTGGGAAAATCAAAACAGACAGTCTGCTTACTCCTTGTCTGGCTTTGTCTTCGCTGTATTGTGATGCAACTTCACTGAAACGAACTCCAGCTTTCAGTTTTTCCATCGCCTCCATGCATTTTCCATGTTTTTCACAGAGGATGTGCCGAACCTGGGAGTGAAACACAGTTGGGTTTTTATAACAGAACATCAGTTAGTTTAGTGCAATGGTGTCCAAACTGTGGGTCAAAACTGATGATGAAGGACTTATGGGCTGCAAAAGTGTCATCTTTTAGTGTGTTTTCATGATTTTTATTTTTAACCTGCTTTATTAAATGTGCAGAATTTCAATGAAAAAGAACAACTATGGTTCTGTGGATCTTTGTAGATATGAGACAAAAAGGTTCTCGTCTATTTGTCTACATAAAAGAAGAACTTTAAATGACCTAGGATGCTCAATTCCTTTTCTAGTTTGTTTTGGTCTTGAAAACTAATTTAGGTCAATTTTCGGTAACAAACAAGATATGAGTACTCTTTCCTTGGTGAGTTTCATCAGAAGTCTGCATTTTAGTAAATGTCAGTGAGGGCTTGTGGTTTATTCATCATGGGGTTAAAAACTAGAACGTGTGGTTCATAAAAGATAAATGCTTCGTGTTGTGTTTAATGTTCTCCAATTAATAAAGTTTTATCTGAACTCTGGTCAGACCTCACATTAACAATCGAAATCAAATGTATTCATCTGATTATGGACAGACTCCTATTAAAATATTTATGGGAATGGGTTTTCCTGTGTCACTTTTAGCATTAAGCTGCTTAAAATGCAACATAAATTCCACCTAATCCAATTTAGAATGAACTCTCATAATAGAATAACTCTTATGTTATTAACAGTACTTTCAAATCTACGAGATGATAACTTTATTTAGTATGTTCAGTTTTAAAAGTAACCATTTATCGTTATATATATATATATATAGTTTTCAGTGCATCTTGAGCTTAAATACCTTGACAGAAGTTCCTCCTTTAGGAGCTTTGTCCTTCTTTTCAGCCTCTGCGCTTCCTGAAGCAGCTCCTAACAGTACATAAAATAGATGTCTCCATAAAATGTTCCATCCCATGGAAAGGTGCACTTGTTCGCTAGCTCACAGCTGCTGTCGGCTAAAATGTCAAAGACAGTAACTAATAGTTGAAATGAGATCGCGTGTGGACCACTGACCTTTACCACCCTTCCCACCTTTCCCCTTTGGTGGCATTTTTGCTTCACGTACTCTTTAATTTACAATCAAAACAGCGCTATGCTAGCGTGAGCATGCGCAGTAACTGAACCACTCGCAACGTTTCTTCTTCGTTGGTTTGATGTGTGAGACAGCTATTTTTAAATCTACACTGCCACCTAGTGTCTCAAATGTATGCAGCACCTCGCCCAACAACAGAGAAACGAGACAAATCACGGACTTGTCTTATAGCTGAGTTCGTGGTGGAAATATTTTCTAAATCTAAACTAATCTGAGAATTTGTTTTGATAAAATTGTAAATACAGATCTGACAAATGAAGTGTAACACAAATGACAAATAACTTGGAAAATTTTATTTTGTAAAAATAGATTCAGGTGATATTTTGTATTTATTTATTTTTTTCAAAATAATAACCATCAGCTGCTCTTAGAATAACTGTTTTGTGTTTATGATTCTCTACATACCTGTCTAGAACTCATCATTACATCATGTGTAACTTTGTGACTGTTATCATAACGGACCATTACTTTTTTGCGAAGTTGTTAAAGGCTGTTTATCATCTTGTCACATTGGCATTGTCACAGGTAAACATTTGGTCTCGAAGCTTTGTGTTGTTTGCTTCAATGAAGCATGGTATCATTACAGCCTGCATGCTTCATTAGTTTTCACTCCCAGTAGAATCATGACATGATCACTGTTAACAGGTCCAACAACATATTAAGCGTTCAAACACTGCTGTCTGTTACAATACATACATACATACGTACGTATATGTACATACGTACGTATGTATGTATATATATGTATGTATGCATACATATATATGCATACATACATATATATATATATATATATATGCTAAGGAGCTAAGGGGAGACAGGTGTGCATGATCAGTGACGGAAGAGCTGAGGGAAGGTGAAAAAAAAAACTAAACAGAGACGGAAACCAAAACACAAGGCAAACAATATTCTAAAGAAAACATGAGATAACATAATCTGATAACCAAAACGGTGCAATAACCTTTGCCTAAATGAACAGACACAAAGGAATGCACTAAAAACAACCACACATCACACAGTCTGTTACAAAAGTTCCTGCTCTTATATTTGTGTTTTGATGGCGCTGTAAAGTACCAGCTGTTATTTATTTTATCCTAAACACGACCACTGACATCTGGAAACTGATCAAACCGATTTCACTCAATGCTTTCAGAATCTGTTGTGTTTTTCTATCTTGTGTTTTAATCGTGTAGTTTAGTGACTTGTGGTTTGGTGTGAGGCTGACTGTCTCAGATGTTTTTTAATTTCAATGGGTTGAATAAAAGAAAAATCTCATCATTTTTGCTGCTGTAGGAATCAGACAGATGCTTTTGTGGTTTTATACTCTGATTACTTTTATACTTAGCAGGTGCAGTCATTCCTGTATTGTTAACAAACCACTATAGAGAACGAGGTGCCCTTTTTGAGAGCTAATGCAGCACTTTTGTCTTGTCGTTGACACATTGAACTTGCAAGATGTTAATGGGAAATCAGCAGCTTTGAAACCACACTAATGCAGTCTCACGGAAATTTCAGATTCATGTTCTTATCTCCACACCATCTGTTGTAAGCTTGCCCAAGTTTTTCCCGCTTGCAGTCAGCAGTAACGCGTTTCACCCACTTTACATTTAGTAGAATTATACCACACAGATCCCCAGGCTGAGAAATGTTTATCTTTCCATGAGAGAATTATGTACGTAAAAGTAACATTTTCCTTTTAAATCTCTGATGAAATAGGAAAAGAGGAGCGCACGTCAAATCTGACAGATTCTCAAGCTGTACGTATATTTTCTGTGTGCCTGACAGGAGTGCTGACTTGGCCTGGTTAAATAAAGTGTTTGATATTTGAGAAGTTTGGTCAAAAATGTTACAATAAAATAGTTTTTATTGTCCGGCTCAACATCTAATTTTCTGTACATTTGAACCAGTAAATCATATTCTTGCAACTCCTACATAATTATTACCCCAGTTATAAGTAAGCTGTCTAACATTCTTCCTGTTACTGCCTTATGTTCTCAGTGCAGATTTTCCCTTGTGGAGTAAAAAAAACAATAGTCAGCGACACGTTGCACTCTCATCTAATTTGTGACCCAGTGATTGTGTAAAGACAAACACATCAATAAAAATGCAGTAGGTATCTCCACATCAGATACAACACGAGTCATGTCAAGATTTCCAAAGATGAGATAGCTATCATTTAGAGGAAGGAGGAGAGGAGGTTTATACAAAATATAAATGATGCCAATTAACGATGGCTACCTACGTCATTAAGGTACAACAGATACAGAATGAGTTCTGTGTGTTTAAAAAGGCAAACGGACTCTTCTTATAAATAAACAACCAGAAACTAACTTCTACCGTTTGTGTTTGTGTTTCTGTTAGTGGCCAAACAAGTCCAACTCTGGTGCTAAATAGAGACGTTCAGGTTTCATCAGCTAGTTTCACTCAACCTGCCCGTAACACCCCCCCCCCCCACACACACACACACACTTTTCTGATGTCAGAAGAATTCATATTTGTGGAAGCTGTGACTCTTTTTGACCAACTCTTCTCTTCTGAGGTGCTGCCCTACAGACGTGATGATGTGCGTGAGAGGAGACAACCAGAGGGAAAACAGTCGTCTCTATCATCTCCTGTTGTCCGTCACTTTGACCAACAGGGTTTAAAAAAGGGTCATGATCAACTTATTTTCCTGTTGCTTTCATTTTTTAAAATAATAATAAATATATATTCACTACCATTACATTTTCCTTTTCTAGTAATATTTAGAGGAAACATAAACAATGCAACTAAATGATTTCACTTAAAGTAGGAACATTTCACCTGATGAACGTCTGCATAAACTTGAAACAGTCACCTGCTTGTGCGTAATCAAATGTCTCTAGGGGCTTTTTGAAGAGGCTAAAGTCATGACGTTCTGGACTTTTGCCTCAGACAGACTCATGGCTCTTTTAATACTGTTCTGGATGAATCTGCCACACAGCTTTCACATACTCTGATGGGAATCTGTTCTTGATTGATTTTGTTACCTGTGACGTTGCATAGAGTTGATCAGGTTGTTGATGGTGGCCTGTGGAACGTTGGTCCACTCCTCTTTAACAGCTGTGTGAAGTTGCTGAATATTGGAACACTCTGACGTAGACGCCGATCCTGAGCATCCTAAACATGCTCAATGGGTGACATGTCTGGTGAGTATGCTGGCCATGCAAGAACTGGGATGTTTTCAGCTTCCAGGAATTGTGTACAGATCCTTGCAACATGGGGCCGTGCGTTATCATGCTGCAACATGAGGTGATGGTCGTGGATGAATAGCACAACAATGGGCCTCCGGATCTCATCACGGTATCTCTGCATTCAAAATGCCATCAATAAAATGCACCTGTGGTCGTCCATAACATACGCCTGCCCATACCAGTACCCCACCACCACCATGGACCACTCGTTCCACAACGTTGACATCAAAAAACCGCTCACCCACACGACGCCACACAGGCAGTCTGCCATCTGCCCTAAACAGTGAAACCGGGACTCATCTGTGAACAGAACGCCTCTCCAACATGCCAAACGCCATCGAATGTGAGTGTTTGCCCACTCACGTCGGTTACGACAAGAACTGCAGTCAGGTCCAGACCCCAATGAGGACGACGAGCATGCAGATGAGCTTCCCTGAGACGGTTTCTGACACTTTGTTCAGAAATTCCAGGTGTCTGGTCTCAGACGATCATGGAACACTTTTGGAGACAGCTTATGGTAGGTGTCTCCAACTCCAGTCCTCGAGAGCTACCATCCTGCAGCTGTTTCTTTGCTCCTACACACCTGATTGAAATGAATGAGTAATTAACAGGCCTGTGCAGAGGTAAGGTGAGGATTAAATTACTCCATTCAGGTGTGGCAGAGCAGGAAACACAGAAAACTAGCAGGATGGTAGCTCTCGAGGACTGGAGTTGGAGATCCCTGGCTTATGGTAGAGAAACGAACATTCATTTCATGGGCAACAGCTCTGGTAGACATTCCTGCAGTCCTCATGCCGATTGCACGCTCCCTCAAAGGTTGAGACATCTGTGGCATTGTGCTATTTGATGAAACTGCACATTTCAGGGTGGCCTTTTATTGTGGGCAGTCTAACCTCCAAATTCCACTATCTCCGCTCCGCTCCGCCCCCGCTTTCTGCCGCCGCTCGCGTCCGAACTCAAATTATACTATACCCGCTCTACAACGGCTCCGCCCCGGTGCGGAGACCTGAGGTGCGCAAACAGGCATGCGCGGGAATTTTGAGATCTCGCGATACAGTCCGAGCAATAAATGCGGAAGTTAGATCCAAACAAATCATTCTGTGATTAAAATAGTTTTAACACGGTCTTCAAATGTGTAAACACGTAAAAAATGTTTTGAGACTCATGTGTATACATGTAATAGTCATTAGATAAAAATACCTGTGCATATGAAACAAAAAAACGCTTTAGTTTATAGATTTATTGTGAAATAACGGAAGTTGTGCTTGCTCACTTTCCTGTTGGGCGGTTGTGATTTCTGTAGATTGACTGCGGAGGTTCTCCGGCGTCCGGCGAAGATAGAATCGATCCTATTTTTGCCGGATGGCGGAACGGCGGGCCACCCTGGACCTTTCTCAACACTACTGAGCCAGAAATGGTCTACAATGGGATGGCTCACCCTCAGTCAGTTATGGTTTCTGAATGGGTGAACCATAATGTGGCAGAGTCAGTCGTAGTCTCAGCCATAAAGAGCAAATTGCAGGTTAGAGCCTCCCTTGAGCCAAGGTTTAGAGAAACATAATAGGAACTCGTTCTAAATGAAAATGTACACATACATAATTTATTTATTATTTAGGCTTTTAGAGTCATTTTTGTGAGAAAATTTTTTTTTCTAACAAAACCAACGTCAGCAGAGGGAGTCCTGTTAGCTTAATCCAGAGACAAATATGGATTCTAATGCGGCTCTAACACAGAGGAAACTTTAAATGTTTATAGTTATACTTATGATGGACCAAAACCATACAGTTATGAGTCTGCTGCACGTCTCAGAGAGCAGAGACAAGCCAGAGGGAGAAACGATCGGCCAAAGCAGAGAGATTGAGCTGTGATGTGAGGAGAAGCAGCGGGGGAGCAGCAGGTGTCTTGGTGAGTTAACGATGTTAGCTTAAACTTGTGTGCTAGCATCACAATATTGTACAGATTATTATCATGTAGCAGACAATTAAAATAGTATTTTTCTTATTTGGAAACCCCAGGGCCCTCATTTATCAAACGTTGGTAGAAACGTTCCTATATTCCCTCCTACGGATGAAATTTAGAATGTGTGTACGAACAGTCAAAAGTCTGATTTATGAAACATGCGGTGGCCTCTCGTACGCATGTTCCTCCGCAATCGTCTGATGATAAATCCCACCTGTGCGCACCAATGTGCTCGTGTCCGTTCACCGTCATTTACATACAGAAACGCCCTGAATTAACCATATTTGGTCACACTACGTCCTCAGATCGGGAGGGGATTCCCTGGGTTCTTCCTGGAAAAAAAATAAACACTTTATTGACAGTGAGATTGAAGCACTGGCTGCTGAAGTGCAAAAGAACCAAACAAGTTGCAGAGGTTGTAAACGCAGTTGAAGCTCTCTTCACGACATCACAGACACAGGTGGATTCTTTGAAACGGGCGTTTATTCACAAGCATGTCTTCCTGAAGCTTCAGCCGTGCATAACTTGATATTCCTTAACATCATAGGACAGCACACGCCACAACGCCGTAAGAACTTAAAATGAAATACAGAGAATGCAAAATACATATTACCAAATGTACAGCATACCAATAAGAATACAAGTCAAGCTAACATTAGGCTGTGTTAAACAAAGATGAACAAAGTGAAATATATACCACGTTGGCTGCTTGTCATGAAAAGAGGTTCTTGAGTCCTTAAAGATAATTTGGTCCAGTTCCTTTAGCCTTTAACCTCATTCAGCTTCACTTTCCAGCAACAGAAGACGCTGCAGATCTCTGTGTTTACAGTCTGAGATTTCTGCCGCCTCTGCGCAATCTCGCGGGATTTCCAATTCCCGCGTGACTTCAACACCAACTTCTTTTGAGAGTTCAGGAATGAGTGTTTTAAGGTAGCTTAAACAGATAAACTTATAATTTTGTATCAAATGAAATCTAAATGCAATTTTAACTTAAATCAACAAACTATGAAATAAAATTATTTATTTATTTATTTATTCACAGAACTTATTAATAAACACATCCACTGTAAACACTCAAACACTAACACTCCCACCAAATCACACATTAGCCAAAAATGGGTGATTTTTGAAAAGTCTTGTGATGGATATAAAACAATAAATCAATGTGGTGTGTATTTCTAGTCACATTACATGGCTGAAGTTGACTCAATCAATGTCACTACTTTGTGAACAGGTCTTTCAAGGTGAGTTACCTTGGTAAGTGGTTTTCCATTAACAACTGTTGTGTCACTGAAACGTAACTTAAGTTTTCGCACCATCCCATCAGCACTAGGATGAACTTCCACCACCTTGGCAAGCTTCCACTCATTCCTTGGTGCATTATCATCTTTCAAAATGACGATGTCTCCTACTTGTGAGTTCCGTGACGGTTGTTGCCATTTGTGGCGCTGTTGGAGATTAAGTAGATACTCTCGTTTCCATCGTTGCCAGAATTCATTGGCAAGATACTGTGCCCTTTTCCATCTCTTTCGCAGATACAAATCTTCTTTACAGAATTGGCCAGGTGGAGGAAGGGATGACTTCATAGTAAGTATGTGGTTAGGAGTGAGTGGTTCTGGACCAGTAGGATCATTAAGATGCTCAACACTTAGTGGCCGACTGTTAATTATGGCCATTGTTTCATATAAGAACGTTCTTAGTGTCGTGGTGTCCAACCTACTGGCAGATTTGTCAAGCATTGTACTTAGGATGCTCCTGATTGTTCTGATTTGCCGCTCCCAAATTCCTCCCATATGACTTGCTGCTGGGACGTTCATGATGAACTCACATCCAATTTCTCGTTACTTTGCTTGGTCTGTTGTACTGAGCAACTCGGCAAACTCTCTCCTTGCACCCACAAAATTTGTTCCCTGATCACATCTAAGTTGACGTACGGGTCCTCTAATAGCAATAAAAGTCCTTAATGCGTTCCATAAAGGCATCTGTGGTCAAGTCGTCCAATACTTCTATATGTACTGCTCGGGAGCACAAGCAAGTGAACAGTAATCCATATCGCTTTAAGTCTTTTCTTCCATCTTTAACCAAAAAGGGACCAAAACAGTCAAGACCACAATAGGTAAAGGGAGGAGAAGACTCTGTTCTTTCCTCAGGTAGATTTGCCATTTGTACAGACCATTTGTTGAACTTCTGTTGATCGTCTGTGCCTCCTGCATGCTACACATTTGTATATGTGTGAAGACACTGCATTTCCACATCCTAAAATCCATAGTCCATTTGCACGTAACTCATTCATGGTCATTCCTCTTCCCTGATGCTGTATGCGCTCATGATGGTGTTTGACAAGTAGAGCTGAGATGTGTGACTTTTTTGGAAGAATGGCTGGATGTTTCACATCATGGTGCAGGGCGGCTTGAGATAGTCTTCCTCCGACCCTAAGAACGTTGTCCCTATCCAGAAAGGGATTTAGCTTGTGTAGCTTGTTGTGCTTACTGAGAGACTGGATTTTATGGGATTTGAGTTTTTGAATGTCGTCTGCGAAGGCCTCCTCTTGCACTGACCTGATTATGTGAACTTCGGCTTCCTTTCTTTCTTCAAGAGAAGTTGTCTCATTTGTTCTTGGCTGAAGTCCTTTAAGTTCCTTGACAAATCTCTTCAGCCTTGCAATGGCTTTGACCATCCTGGACCAATCAGAAAATTTGGCTAAGCGATCAATAAAGGATGTTTCTGTTGTCTTTAGTGCATGAACATGCGTTTTGCGAAGTTCTGGATCAGTTGAGTGAACCTCTCTCACCATTTCTTCATTCTGTGGGGGAACTTTTACCCAGAGAAACTCAGGTCCTTTTAGCCAGTAAGAATCTTTAAGCTGCTCTGCCTTTAGTCCCCTAGAGGCATAATCAGCAGGGTTATTTTCTGAGCCGACGTGTCGCCATTGTTCTGGGTTTGTGCTGGATCGTATGCATTGGACACGATTGGCTACAAAGGTATGAAACCTCTTGGCATCATTGCTAACATAGCCGAGCACCACCTTTGAGTCCGTCCAGAAAAACTCCTTCATGTTTTCGATTTCAAGCTCTTTCCTGAGGACGTCAGCTATGCGGACAGATATCACAGCTGAGGACAACTCAAGTCTTGGAATAGTAGTCACTTTGTTGGGGGTAACTCTTGCCTTCCCCATTACAAGTGAACAACTAATCTTTCCTGTTTCGCTTACTATTCTGAGATATGAGCAAGCACCATATCCATTGAGACTCGCATCTGAAAAGCTATGAAGCTCATACAGTTTGGCCTTGTCAAAGTCTGGTGGTTTATAGCTTCGTGGAATCTTGAGTGTTGCCAGGTGAGGTAAATCCCTGAGCCATGACTGCCACTGAGGTAAAAGGTGTTCTGGGAGGTCTTCATCCCAGCTTACTTTGTCCTTACAGAGCTCTTGAAGGATCTGTCTACCGAGCAGTATGAATGGAGCTACGAACCCAAGTGGATCGTAAACCGAGGCAACAGTTGACAGAACACCTCTGCGTGTCCATGGGTTTTGCTTGACTGTAACCCTGAATTGGAATTCATCTGCTTCAACGCACCACTGCACACCTAAGGCTCGTTCAATGTGTACTTCACCCAGGTCAATATCAGGATTTTTTGTTTGAGCACATTCTTCAGGAGGTATTGTTGCAATCACTTCCTCATTGTTGCACACGAATTTGTGTAGGTGAAGGTTTCCAGTTTTGCACAATGCTCTTGACTCCGCCACTAAACGTATAGCCTCTGCAGGAGAATCGACGCTCGTCAGTCCATCATCAACATAGAAGCCTCTCTGAATAAAATTGATGGACTCCTCACTAAAACTCTCATGACCTTGAGATGCCAGATATTTGAGGCCGAAGTTGGAGCAGCCGGGTGACGAAGCAGCGCCAAATAGGTGCACCTTCATCCTGTACACCGAGGGTTGTATATCTAAGTTACCCTTGTCCCACCAAAGGAACCTTAGGTAATCTTGATGTTCCTTCACAACTTTGAACTGATGGAACATCCTTTCCACGTCGCACATGATGGCTATTGAACTCTTTCTAAATCGACACAGCACTCCAATAAGTGTGTTCGTAAGATCTGGGCCAGTTAACAGGTGATTGTTCAAGCAAGTATCTTGGAAGTGTGCTGAGCAGTCAAAAACCACACGGATTTTTCCAGGCTTGTGGGGATGATAGACTCCGTGATGCGGAATGTACCATGATGGCAAGTTGTCTAATTCAGACTCTGGCACCTTCTCAGCATCCCCTCTGGATATTATATCGTTCATAAAATGAACATAATCATTGTAATACTGCTCATTCTTTCTTAAACGTCTCATTAATGAATGGAGTCTGTGAACAGCACATTGTTTGTTATCCGGAAGATCAGGTTTGTCTGTCTTGAAAGGAAGTGGAAGCTCATAGTGACCATCCTCCTTCTGTTTTATACCGTCTTTTACTTTAGACAAAAAGAGATAGTCATCTTGTGACATTGAGACATCATCTGTGCTTTGCTCTGTGAAATCTGACTCTAGGATTTTGATGATATCTGTAGGGCTGATTTCCTTGACTTGAGTTTTGCATACATAATGAACTTCTTTCTTTAGGGTGGCTGGTGGCTGTATGACAGGTGTTACTTGTCGCACTATTACCCTGTGGCTTGTTCCTATTTCGTCTTCAGAATCAATGGTTGTGCTGACACATCCCACAACACTCCAGCCTAGATCAGTTCGTTGGGCATACGGATGGGTTTCGTCACTGGAAATAACTTCCCTTGGTAAAAGGGCTTGCTGACAGTTATAGCCTATCAAAAGGCCTACTTCACAGTCCAGTAGTGGCGGGATCTTGTCCGCTAGTCGCTCCAAGTGAGTCCATTGCAGAGTTGTTTCTGTGGTTGGAATGTGTGACTTGTTTGCTGGAATGAATGATCTCGAGAATGCTGGTGGCAGAGGAATCCTCTTTTCCAGGTTATATCCTCTCACTTGGAGATTGGTAAGTTTCTGAGTTGGTATGACAGTAGATTTTGCTGACATTGTAGAGAGACGCAAACTCACATTCTCCTTAACTGTATCAATGTTTTTAGCAACTTCATCTAAAATAAATGTTGTATCACTCTGTGTGTCTAAAAGTGCATACACCAAAACTTCTCTATCAGGTTGTGTTATGGAGGAAACCCAGACTGGTACTATAGAGGATGTCTGAAGGCCTATATCCTCTCTTGTGACTCTGTTAGCCGTAGCAGATGACTGTATTTCTTTAATGGCTTTTTCCTCCTTTAACTCGTCAGCTTTTGGTAGTATTGGTTTCTGCTGTTCTTTGAGCCTGTCATTATGCAAACATGTGGGATGTTTTTTCACATTCCTTTGATTGGTGGCCTGTCCTTAAACATCCAAAGCAAAGCTTCTCTGTTTTAACAAATTCCACCCGATCTTGGATCGGTATTTCACAAAACTGTCTGCATTTAGCAAGAAAATGTCCACTTCCTTTGCAGAAGTTGCAAGCTGGGATGTTTCTTTGGGACGTGTTTGTGGAAAGTGCCTTTGCTTGGAAGGTTTGACTTCGAGGGTTCTTTGGTTTATCACATTCTATTCCTCTGAGTGCTTGTATAGAGGATATCGGGTCACAAGCAAGATCTGCTTCTTCAGAAAGAAATTGCACAAGCTCCTTAAATTTGGGGTACTCTGAGCTTTCTTGTCGGATGGTCATCGCTTTGCGATTCCACCTGGACACTAGCCAGTCTGGAAGCTTGAGCAGGATCTTTTGGCTTTCGTTGCAGTCGTTCAAAACTTCTAGAGCTTTAATATGGGTATCGCTGCCTCGCAACTCTTCAGGAAATCAGCAAACTCCCTTAAATCTCTGCTATCTTTAGAGTTCACTTTTGGCCATGCTTGTAGTTTGTCTCTGAAGGCCTTTCCTATAACAAATGGATCTCCAAAACGCCTTTCTAGCAGTTCCCAGGCTGAGTCATAAGCTGATTCTGTTCCGAGTAAGAAGAATCCTTCCACAGCTTTCCTTGCTGCACCACTCAGGTACATTCTCAGGTAGTACAGTTTTTCATTTTTTGGTATGTGTTTCCTGTCAATCAATGTAACGAAGGAGAGCTGCCAGTCCTTAAACATCAAAGGATCTCCTGTAAATACTGTGGGCTCTGGTGTTGGCAGGCGATTTGCACTTATAGCTTCTGCCAGCGCACTAACAAGATCTGCGCTGCTCTGTGAAGGTGGATTTGCACACACAAGGGGCCTTTGGGATGGTGTAATAGGTTGAAGGTCTTGAGCAGGAGTTCTTTGAGGTTGAGGGATAAATGTTTGTTCATGTGTATGGAGTGTTTGAGTTATGACTGGTAAGGATTGGGGAATGAACGGAGAACATGTGGGATTGAGAAGTAGTGGGTTTTTTTCTATCTTTATGTTCAGCTGTTTGTCACATGTCTGAAGACTGTCTTCTTCTTGGTTGTAAACTTTCACTCTAGCTCTTGATGCGTTCAATTTCTTTACCTCCTCTAAGCGCTCAAGTTTCAAGCGTTTTTCTCGCATAGCTTGTTGTCTTGCTAGGCTTTCAGACTCAAACTGTGCAGATAGTTTTTTGTCTTCAGCTTCTAGCAGCTGCAGCTCTGTGACTTCTCTTTCTTGTTCTTCCAAGACCGCTAGAACTTCTTGTGATGCAGCAGCTTCTGCTGCTGCCTCTTTGGCTTTGACTGAGAGCTCAGTTAAGTGCGAGGAGCTATCCTTTGAAAGGAGGGATCGCATCTCTGATAAGGAGCTAGATGAATTTAAGACTGATCCAACATCAGGCCAGCCAACTTCTTCATCATCCGGTGTTTGTCCTTCAAGTTGATTTTGTGCTCTTCGAATAATAAAATCAGAGAAAGAGATACATGTGTCAACTCTGCACCTTAAGTCTGTATCTGGGGTCTGCAGTCGACGTATCTCTTCATAAACTAGTTTAACCTCAGCACAGGTGTTGCCCACATTCTTAATGAGATCCTTTAATTCTTCTTCAGATGCTTCACCTGACAACAACTCTTTGCTTAACCTTGCATTGTATCTCCATTTTTCATAAATCATTCTGTATCGACGTTTGATTTGTTTCAGACGTTCTGCTTGAAGCTCTTTTCCTTTCTCTGTTAAGGTCCGAGTTCTCTCACTTCTACGCAACATTTCCCCTTCTTCTGAGTCCAGATTTAAGAGCTTAGTTTGAGAGTGAGCCTTGGACACTTTGCTGGGAGTCTCTGTACTTGCATCAGTCATGTTTACTTTAGTATATCGTCAAATGGTTTGTTACTGAGTTTTAACTCTATTCATACTGAGCGCAGTTAATATCACAGTAGACATTTGTAACCCTTTGTTAATTTAGGCTGAGTATTTGCAGAAATAAACCTTACCCTTACAGTATATTACAAGGACCTAAAATAACAGAGTTTTGACGATTAAACAGATATGTAAGTCTGACTCAACCTTTACACATGGAAATATCAAGTCTATGAAGATATATTCAGAACTTTACACTGTGAATGGAATATTACCTTTCCTTTTCAGACATGTATTTCACAATGATCAAACACAATTAAACCTGAATGGAATGAAAACAACACTCAAGATCATAAAATTGGCTCGAATGCCACTTAAATTGTCTCTTCTACCTGTTTAATGTACTCAAAAAGGGACGTTCAGAACAAAATGTCTTCAGAGAAATTATGCTAGCATCAATGTTGAACTTTAGTCCATCTTTAAAGCTTAAACATGCACTGCTGAACAAACACTTGTCCCAAACCTTTGTGCACAGACATAAACCTGAGTCCTTATTTGTAGTTTTCAGTCCTCCTCACACCACCTTAATCAAATGTGTGGTAGAGCTTCCTTTGGGCTGAGAACGTGCTTCTAACAAAAATGAATAGCTGTAACCTTTAATGCTGTTGACGAGCTGTATGCTTGCTTATCTGATGTGTTGGCTGCAGATGGAGCAGGGCTGTCATCTCATCTAACCACGTGAAGCAGTCGTGTTCTTACTGAAGCTCTCTTCACGACATCACAGACACAGGTGGATTCTTTGAAACGGGCGTTTATTCACAAGCATGTCTTCCTGAAGCTTCAGCCGTGCATAACTTGATATTCCTTAACATCATAGGACAGCACACGCCACAACGCCGTAAGAACTTAAAATGAAATACAGAGAATGCAAAATACATATTACCAAATGTACAGCATACCAATAAGAATACAAGTCAAGCTAACATTAGGCTGTGTTAAACAAAGATGAACAAAGTGAAATATATACCACGTTGGCTGCTTGTCATGAAAAGAGGTTCTTGAGTCCTTAAAGATAATTTGGTCCAATTCCTTTAGCCTTTAACCTCATTCAGCTTCACTTTCCAGCAACAAAAGACGCTGCAGATCTCTGTGTTTACAGTCTGAGATTTCTGCCGCCTCTGCGCAATCTCGCGGGATTTCCAATTCCCGCGTGACTTCAACACCAACTTCTTTTGAGAGTTCAGGAATGAGTGTTTTAAGGTAGCTTAAACAGATAAACTTATAATTTTGTATCAAATGAAATCTAAATGCAATTTTAACTTAAATCAACAAACTATGAAATAAAATTATTTATTTATTTATTCACAGAACTTATTAATAAACACATCCACTGTAAACACTCAAACATTAACAGCAGTCGTGACAGGGGAGAGGTCCCCGTCTGAAATAAATAAAACATTTAATATGATAAATCGTAGAGTAATGGGTTGTCATTTACATTTAAGAAGTCTTTTTGTTTGGAGTTAGTTTTATTTGGAAATGTCTGACACTGCAGCCTCTTCTGAGCTGTCATTCAGTCTGGTTACCTTGACAACGCGTGTATGATCAGGGAGCAGAGGAGGTTCTGGAGGTTGTTTTATTTGTAAAATAGAATATGGACTGGAATCAGATCAGTGTGCTGTGCTCACGGAAGAGCCGTTCCCTCCAGAGTGCTCTCTGCTCTGCTAAACCCTCCAATAATAATGAGAAGAAACGATCTTTTATATAGCGCATCTCAAGCAAACTCACGGGGCGCTTCACAAGGACAAAATAATTAAATTAAATTAAAACATAATAAATAAATAAATTCAAAATGATTTAAAACATCATAACAATGGGAAGAGTAAACATTGTGATTACAAAATAACACGAAATCAGCCGTTCTACAGTCAGATTCCCATGGGTCACGGGTGTTTTAGCACCAATAATGTGACACAGCTGTTGTTCCACCGTAATAATTATTTATTGGGTAAAATAATTAGTGAATGAGGAACACGCGTGGATCACTGAGACCTTCAGAATTGCTGTTCCCTCGTTCTGCCACTAGATGCTGTTCCTACGCATGGTCAGAGCTGTTCTTATATTTAGGAACGTTTTCACCAGGGGTAACCCGCAAACAGGTAAAATCCGGCCCGCGAGATGATTGTGTAAACTTTGATAAACAATGTAGAGTGAAAATAAACTCTAATTTTTCAATTAAAAAAACTGCTGTTCCCAATACGTCCACAAGATGGTGCAATAGGCATTGTGTTACGCAAGCAAGCCGTTTATCCTCAGCTAGAGCAAGTACGTCAATCAAGTGCAACAGGTGTTCTGACGAGCTACTTTGTTTTGCCTCCGATATCTAATACGGCGTCTACATTTTGTGCTTCAGTGGACACAGAGTGCAGGTTGTTCCAAGAAAAATGGACATCCACCTATTTTTTCACGGAAGTGAACGGAAAAGCTGTGTGTTTGGTGTGTTCACAGCATGTTGCAGTGCTGAAAGAATATAATCTTTGTCGCCATTATGTGAGTCTTCATGCTGAAAAATATGACAAATTTGAAGGACAGCGGAGAAGAGAGAAGGTGAATGAACTGTTGGCCGGACTGAAAAAACAGCAGTCTGCATTTACTCACAGCCGAGATATCAGTGATGCTGCAGTGAAAGCTAGCTACCTGATTGATAATGAAATTGCAGTGGCTTCAACACCATTTAGTGAGGGGGAATTTGTAAAAACATGCATGATGAAGGCAGCGGAGATTGTGTGCCCTGAAAAGCGCCAAGCTTTTGCAAATATCAGCCTGACCAGAAACACGATTGCAGACAGGATTTCCGATATTTCAGCGGATTTGGACAGCCAATTGAGGGAAAAAGTAAAGTCCTTTATTGCTTTTTCAGTTGCTATTGATGAAAGCACGGACATTAAAGATGTTGCTCAACTGGCGATTTTCATCCGCGGAGTTGATGACACGTTGACCGTCACCAAGGAGTTTGTCGAGCTGGTGCCCATGACGGATACAACAACAGCAGCTGATATTTTCACAGGGTCGGAGTGCAATGGTCCCGCGCTGTAAGCCTCGCTACAGATGGTGCGCCCTCAATGACTGGGAGAAAAGCAGGTGTTGTGACAAAGTTCAGAGAGAAAGTGCAATCTGCAAATGGAGGAGGTGATTTTTGGACTTTTCACTGTATTTTGCACCAGGAGAGTTTGTGTTGCAAGTCATTAAAGATGGATAACGTCATGAAAGTGGTCACCCAAACCGCTAATTTCATCCGATCCAGAAGCCTGAACCACCGTCAGTTTGACAGCCTTCTCAGAGAGAACGACCACATCTATAGCCTGCCATACCACACTGAGGTAAGGTGGTTAAGCCGAGGTGCCGTGCTGAGGCGTTTCTATGATTTACGAGAAGAAATTGAACAGTTCATGGAAGAAAAAGGCAAACCAGTGTTAGAATTTCGTTCCGTAGAATGGGTGCAGGACCTTGCATTTATGGTGGATGTTACAGAGCACCTTAATAACTTGAACAAACAGCTGCAAGGCCGCAACAAAGTTGTCACGCAGTATTACGACTGCATACGTTCTTTCAAGTTAAAGCTGTCTTTGTGGGAGACGCAACTCGCTGTTAGTGACGCAGCTCACTTCCCCTGTCTGAAAAAAGTGTGTGCGTCCCAACATGTAGCCGACATGAAGCAGTTCAAAGTTAAAATAACGGGACTGTTGAGGGAGTTTGAGCTACGCTTTCAGATTTTTGGTGAACTTGAGAAGGACTTCCGAATTTTTTGCTCCCCAATCACCGTGAATCCCTCTGATCTCCCCGCCAGCATCCAACTTGAAATAATAGACTTGCAGTGTGACTCGGATTTGAAGGGCAAATTTGCCACAGCTGGCTTGGACACATTTTATAAAAACCTTTTACCTGGTTACCCCAACTTGACAGCTCTTGCTGCAAAACATTTGAGCATGTTTGGAACCACTTATCTTTGTGAGCAAGTTTTCTCTGTAATGAGTATAAATAAAACAAAGCTGCGCTCGAGGCTCACACACAAGAACTTGAATCACATCATGAAGTTGGCTGCCACTCAGGATGTGACTCCTGATATTGATGCTCTGGTGAAAGCTAAAAGATGTCAAATAAACTTAAAGTGCTGCATGAAACTCTCTGATATAGCCATGTGATCTAGCTCTTTGAATCACTGAGGAATTTTATTTTTTTGTATTTCAAATTTTCAAATATACTTCAGGTGTTTTATGATTAATAGTGATGTTGTGGTTGAACTGTTTGAGACACACTGTCCTCAGGCTCCACCTGAAGTTGGCTGCCACTCAGGATGTGACTTCTGATACTGATGTGCTGGTGAAAGTTAAAAGATGTTAAGTAAAATAAGTCAAATATACTTTAAGTGCTGCATGAAAATGATCTAGCCATGTGATCTGTAAGCTCTTTGAATCACTAAGGAGTGTTTTTGGGGGTTTTTTTGTTTTTCAAATTTTCAAGTAAACTTCAGGTGTTTTATTAATAGTGATGTTATACTTGTACTACTTTGGATACACTGTCCTCAGGCTCCAGCTTTGTTTTATATTGATTGTATTAAAACAAAGAAATCTATCTGAAGTTGTTTTTAATTTACCGACCTGGCTCACTTGGGACTAGATTTTCCTCAATGTGGCCCCTAGGCTAAAATGAGTTTGACACCCCTGGTTTTCACAAGTACAAATTGGTAAATACCACACAATGCGTAAAATTGTTCCCACGCACGAAATACGCACAGATCTGTTCGTAAGTATGATTGATAAATGAGGCCCCAGGACTCGATGTCTGCACAGGCTGGAGTTTCTACAGCCTTCACAAACAATAGTTTATCAAAATGAACACAATCATAAACTAGTGAAAACACACACTGACTGGATAACACGACCTCTCTACCCTAAAACTCCCCACTCTCCACACTGAGCTGCAGACAGAAGCTAGCTCAGAACTCCCTCTGGTTACGTCAGAGGTTAAGATTTAGGAAAAAGAGCGTTTTTAGAAGCTTTGCTGAAAAAGGACATTTTTTACTCAAAAAACTGTGCTGTTATGTATTTTAAAACAAAATACCTGCAATAACTTTTTCAAATAGTATTTTTTGGACAGCATTTTATATGAATTAGAAAAAAAAATGAACCTGCAATTTGCTCTTGAAACCATCAGCTCCGCTCCACGTCGCCCACCCCCGCCTGGCCGACACTGCCTTAGGAATGCGGACTTGATTGAGCACATGGGCGGTCTCCAAAATTGGCACAAAAAATTGGTGCAAAGATATCAGTGATGTCATGAGTGCATCTCTGAGCATGTGGGCGGGACAAAAGAGCGTGGAGAAGTCCGCGATGTCTTCCTTTTTAAACAAAGGCGTTCTGAGCAGTCTTGCTTTTGGACACTGATATTGCATCCTGCTCTGCTGTGTGTGTGTGTGTGTGTGTGTGTGTGTGTGTGTGTGTGTGTGTGTGTGTGCTCCAGCAGAGACAGAGAAAAATGACTTCAGTCAGAGGCTCGATAACTCCTCAGCATCCAGAATGATAATGCGGGAAGCCCCCGCTGGCTGATTCTATCTGCTAATCGAAGGCTCCCCCTAAAGGTAGGCGTGAATTTGAGCTGACCAGTCAGTCGGCAGTGGGTGTGTTGGATCGGTTTCAGCCTGAGGAAGACCGCCTTGGGAAGAGGGCTGAAAACACATCTGGGCTACCTGGATGTGAACACTCCTCACCCTATCTAGGCCGTGTAGAGTCGATGCTAGTGTGCTACTTGTTATGAAGCTCACTCATTCATCCTCTTAAACGCTTATTCCACCATGCAGCCCTTATGATGCTGCACCAATCTTTCCTAAACATATCGTTCTAGTTTAACATTGATCGTTTCCATACAGGCCTGCCAGTGTTTCTCTGGTTCAACTGGTTTCTTTAGCGGTGGAATTACCTGTTCAGCGTGTACTCATGTTCTGCAGATTCCTGTAAATGACCCATAGATAAACATGATAGATAGAAAAACCAAACCGAAACCCATTCTGCACACATCACAGAGCTGTGGTGAAGGGATAAAGACTGGATTCTTCACTGACATGAACTCATCCAGTTATTCTCTTCTGCTTTACAACGTTGCAGGAACAATGTCTTCAAGGTGTGAAATGGAACGGTACCATTTGTTGAATTATAGCGCAAATAAGTAAGTATTCACACATTTTCATGGGCTTTCCCTCTAAAGTGTGTTAAGTGTTAGTGCTGGCCACGACGTCATGAGATGGTGATTTCCATGCTCTCTCTGTCACCTCCTCATCAACCATCCAAACAATTTTAATGAGTCATCAGATGGATCAAACTGAGTGGCATGAACAAAGACATGAACTCATGGTGAGCTCACCATGCAGCAGTGAGGTGACATCTCAAACGACATCAACTGAAGACTTAAGGTTTTCATCTTTAGTAACTTCCTGTGTGTCAACGAACCTTCTATAAATAAAACCACCAGTTCAGTTCCTCCTCTAAGTGTCTCATTTTTATTTACACCTCACTACGTAGATGCGACTGCAGAAATGCACGTATATCCATATTTACCAAAAGCCACCGAGCATCACCTAGTGAGTAAGTGATGATAGTAAATAGTTTGGAAGGTGGACTTGTTTTTTGACTAACTCATGGTCAGTGAAACGTTTTTTCAACAACAATCTCTTGATATTTCCAGGTTATCCTTCTGGCCCAAAAGGTTGTATCTGTTGTTTTGTGTGAATGAGAAAGCTAAAGCCTAAAACTAAAGCACAGATCAAACATACGAGCCTTGAACTGACACAGTCTGATGTTTTACAGACATGAAGTTCACATCCACTAGTGCAAAAAAAGCTGTTACAAAACATCTGGAACGTATTTATAGTGCTCTACCTTTTCAACATTATGATGCTGCAAGCTGGTGCTGCCTATTGTTGGTGTGATGTCACTGGTGATATCAGGTGTGACATCAGGTGTGATATCAATCATTTCTGGATGTCTTCAGAAACGTTCAAACGAGTGACATCTCAAAAGATCAACTGAAGGATTTCATCTTAATCTTTTCTCTTTAGTAACTTTCTGTTTGTCAAAGAAACCTTCTATATTTAAAACCGCCAGTTCAGTTCCTCCTCTGTCTAGGTGTAGAAGTCCAGTTATAACCAAACTTTCCCAAACTAAATTACTATGATCTTAAAGGTGCTAACAGGTCTGGACTTTTACACGTTTTGTCTTGAAGCCTGTACTTTGTTATCTAGGCTGTTGGAACATGAACCCTCACCTCAGCCTGGGGTCCAGAGCTCTCTGGAGCAGGTTATCATATGCTATCCTAGTCATCTAGTTCTGCTGTCTAACAGCAGAAACCTTTCTGTTCCCTTCCTCAGATCTGTGCTTCAACACAATAATGTCTTGGAAGTCTGCACAGTTGAGTGGACTCCATTGCTGGATTGATGCTCGGACATGTACGGTCATTACTGAGACAGGTGTGTGGCTTTGGTAGTCATGTCTACCTGCTCACAGATGTTTTCAGCTAAAATAGTTGTAGAAACATCTAAACCAGTGGGATCACCTGGGCTCCATTTTGAGTACCGTGGCAAAGGCTGTGAATACTTACGCATCTGACTTTTATTTTGAACACGTTTGCAAATAAAAATAATCATTGTCATTATGGGATATGTGTGTAGAACAATGTGAGGAATATGAATGGAACCCATTTTGCTAGAATGCAGATAAACTAGTTTTCTGGACTCAGGCACTTCCCTCGGTCCAGTTATAACCAAACTTTCCAAACTAAATTTCTATGATCTTTAAAGGTGCCATGCAAATGTAAAATATTTCACTCATCACACACATTTCCATTACCAACGATGACATCAAACTTCCTTTTTGTCGACTCTCTGTCAGTATATAAGGAGAAGAACAGATAGCGATCACGTCACTTTTCACTAGAACCAACAGAACCTGTTGAGGAAGCGACAGAACGACGCTGCAGCATGCTGAAGAATGCCTTCATCCTGCTTCTGCTGCAAATCTGCTGTTGCTACCAGTTCAACATGAACCAGAACAGAGAAATCTTAACGAGCCTAGCCACCCTCAAACCTAAACTCCATGTTACGTTTGTAAGTATGACCAAATGATTCATTTATTTGTAATATTCTACCTGCTTAGCTATTTTGAATGCATCACATAACATATGGTTGTAAGTGGTTTACTTTTTTGCCCATTTAGCAAACACCTGTGCTGATTCCAGGACATGCGATGGGCAACAACGCTGTAAGTCCTGCATGTTTTCACTACTTTTACTTTGTAGCGCAAGTTTCAGATTTGTTGCTATCATCCCTGTTTCAGAGCTAGTGTTTATATGGATGCAACAGCCTCTCTAAACCCTGTTCTCTCTCTGAACTCTGCAGTCCTGCTGTGTCGGCACCTTTGCAGAGAATCTACTGAAACTTCTCAGCAATGTCACAGCAAGTGGGGCAGAAGGTGTCCAGCTCAAGAAACTTAAGGCCAACTTAGAAGGAATGAGAGAACACAAAAGTGTAAGTGAAGAAAAAGATGAAACAAGCGACATTAGGATTGCTGCACTACCTGCTTACATCACAGTCTCAACCTGCTTTTTTCTTCTTCCAGAACAACAGCCTGTGCAAAATGGTAGCGCATGGAAACGGTGCCACCTGGCCTACAAAGTACATTAAGTTCCTCCAGAAGCTCAACAACCAAGATTCAGTTAAAAGTTGTTGAGCAGCTTCAGATCCAACTGCAAAAATTCAAACGCTTTAACTGAGAAGCAGCCATTTACACATGCATGTGTTTGATTTTACTTATTGTTGTTCAGATTTAACTAGGAAGTGTTTTTGTAAAGATTATTTATTCAAATAAGATAGACCTATTTATTTTAAAAATGTATTTATTTATAATTCTTGATGAAAAAAGGAGTCTGGATGATGTGTGATATTCACTATGTGAAAAAAAGAATTTTTGTGCTGCTGTTTAGAAATAAATCTGGTATTTTGATAATTTGGCGTTTGCTTTTCTTTTTAAATGTGTTGCTGCTGAAACATGAAGTTCAGATTAGGAAGGTTAGGGTTAGTTAAAGATGATCTGGAGGAGTGCGTGTGTTAAACTGTGTTTCCTGTGCTGCATGGTTAATGAGGCTAGAAGATGACTTATATTGTCTCCATATTCAAGTTATTGTGGTATTCATATCAGTATGGGCACATGTTTAACACATCAGCAAATCAATAGGCAACAGCAACTTTTCAAACAAAAGTTCACATCTTCACAAAGGTGTGATTTTCTTTTCCTAGAGATGAAGAGTTTCTGAAATCTGCTGATGCTCGTGCATGAATTAGTTTATGTTTTAGCTCAGCTTTGCCTAAGGCATCCACAGACAGCCCTTCTACCTGACGGTGAGCTGGATAATCAACTTTCTTTTAAGAAATAGTGATATCTCATTATTTCAACTCAATTTATGTGACCCTGTAGCTCCTGATTGTGGAATTGTATGATTCTGGACAAGAGAAAATCCTATTAAGTAGTTTTTCGTGATCCTGTGGTCTGTGACATGTTTGGTGCCACTGTCTAAATTAGTTATTGTGTGTTTTTGACACAGAAATTCTGCTCGGTCACAAAATCCCAGGCTTCTTGCTGCTGACTGACTGACTTTCTCTGGAAGTCAGTCACCATTTCCTTTGTTTCACTGGTGTTCAAGCGAAGGTGGTTAAGCTCATACCAGTCCACAAAGTCCATGATGACTGACCTGTACTCCTGGTCGTTCCCCTCAGACACAGAGCCGAAAGGGTGAGAGCACTGTACCCTGTGGAGCTCCGGTGCTGCACACAATCGTTAGGAGGATTTGTCACATCTCTGTGTGTGAAAAGCAAACCGCTCAGTTACTCCTGACATGTTGAAGAGATGAGAGAGATTCTGAGGTTCTGACAGCCATCAGACATGACAGACTGTGTGTGGTATGGAGGTCTGGCTGGAAGAGAAGCAGGTGCACCTTTGAACAGACGGGACAGCAGCAGACAGGAGAGATGCTCTGAATGTAGGCCATGGTGCTGTCTGACCTTTCAACTCTCATCCAGCTGCTTTGTTTTTCATGTCCCTGCAGCAAGGCAGCACTCAGAATCAGTAAAAACCATAACTGACCAAATCCAAGAAAGATTTATAACATAAAATTCTGGCTTCAGTCTCTATAAGAGCCAGCGTTGTTATTGAAGGAAAAGGTTAAACGCCGTTTGGTTTCCTCCTGTCAGAAGAGCTCACATCACTGCAAGGTGACGACGGCCATGTCACGGTGGCTTTTGCATGCTCTGCAGCTTCCATGCAGAGCATCAGGTCCTTCCAGGCAGGCCTTGATTTATTTATCCTCAGAGCGACAGACAAGTCTGAGAATGAAGCGGGGTTATGGAGATGCAGTTGCTCCTTTTCTCCACTAGGTGGAACCAGACGCCCTCCGCGCCTGGAGAGTGACCCTTGTCCTGATTTTATTTTACGCCTGTCTTTGTCTCAGTAAGCCCCGCCGCACGTCCAACTGGGTCAGTCGGTAAAAAAAACTCTAGCTGGATTTAATATGATGCGTCTAACCTCTGAAACTCAGGAAAGGAGCTCTCGTGATGAGATTCACCTGCAGCATGACACCGATTCTGATCTCAGAAACGCCACGGTCTTTCCTCCTTCCAGGGAAACACCACGATCCGTGTCCCGCTTCCTGTTGAGTGGAACAGCGCAGCATCCCACCAGACTCACCAGCCGCCCGGATGCGTCCGCAGACGCGCTGCGCGGCTGCAGGAGGACGCAGGCAGGCAGGCAGGCAGCCGGAGCCGGAGCCGGGGTCTGGACCACACGCACATGGAAGATGTAGATTTGTCTTGTGGGACCTGGATGCGCTCTGATGGAGGGATGGATCCTGCGCTGTGAAGTTTGTATGGAATATTTGTTTTCAAATTTATTTTCAACCTACAGCTGAGATGTGAAGAGAACCAGAATTCATGTTTGAATTATAATAATCTACTCAACCCTCTCGCATGCTTTCTCGTTTTAAAATAACTCCTCTAACCCATATCTGGATGGTTTTCATGCCTAATTAATGTCTTTAATCCACAGGACAGCTGATGCTCACTAAGCAAACAGGATTCAGACAGAGGATATTCATTCTGAGGATTTGGACTATGTCTTCATCGCTGCAGCTGCACTTAAGTCATGTTTCATTTACCGAGTCAGGGGGCGAAGGTTTGTCCCACAGCCTCAAACGTCTCAGCTATATTATTCCAAACCATGATGGATTTTTGGTTTTTCTTCTTGGATGCTCAGCAGGAGCCTCCTGGAGTATTCATT
>SSNS01000690.1:24114-45131 GCA_006937985.1 Aphyosemion australe | reverse complement strand
CCCCCCCCCCCCCCCCAGTGGATTTGATGTAGCAGGACTCTTAAGCATGGCATAAACCTGCTACCCCCCCAAAACCTATATTTGTTCAGGAATGGATCCTGTGAACTTCACGACTGTCATCGACAACGGCTTTTTGGAGGAGACGCCATCGAGCCGTATTCTGACTGGCTGTTTCCTGTCTCTGCTCATCCTCACCACTTTGCTGGGAAACACGCTGGTATGTGCAGCCGTCACCAAGTTCCGACACCTGCGCTCCAAAGTCACCAACTTTTTTGTGATCTCTTTGGCTGTGAGCGATCTCTTGGTGGCTGTCTTGGTGATGCCGTGGAAGGCAGTGGCGTCGATCACGGGGTTCTGGCCGTTCGGCTCCTTCTGTGACACCTGGGTGGCTTTTGACATCATGTGCTCAACAGCGTCCATTTTGAACCTTTGTGTCATAAGCTTGGACCGCTACTGGGCCATCTCCAGCCCCTTTCGCTATGAAAGGAAGATGACACCCAGAGTTGCTTATGTGATGATCAGCGTGGCTTGGTCGTTATCCGTCCTCATTTCCTTCATCCCTGTGCAGCTCAACTGGCACAAAGCCCAGGCTAAGTCTTACAAGGCTCTCACTGATTCATTACTGGCCCCAAACACGTCATCCCACCATAGCCCAGAGAACTGTGACTCCAGCCTGAACAGGACCTACGCCATCTCCACCTCTTTCATAAGCTTCTATATCCCTGTTGCCATCATGGTTGCCACGTACACCCAGATCTACCGCATCGCTCACAGACAAATCAGGAGGATTTCTGCTCTGGAGCGCGCTGCTGAGAGTGCCAAAGTCAGACACAACAGCATGGGCAGAGGCTCCAGCATCGCGGAGTCAGAGAGCTCCTTCAAAATCACATTCAAGAGGGAGACCAAGGTGCTGAAGACGCTGTCTGTGATCATGGGAGTGTTTGTGTGCTGCTGGCTACCATTTTTCATCCTGAACTGCATGGTGCCCTTCTGCGAGCAGCCGAGCGGAGGGGAGGCTTTCCCCTGCATCAGCCCCACCACCTTCGACGTGTTTGTGTGGTTCGGTTGGGCAAATTCCTCCCTCAACCCCATCATCTATGCCTTCAACGCTGACTTCCGCAAGGCCTTCTCCATCCTGCTGGGCTGCCACAGACTGCATCCAGGAGGCCACAACATAGAGACACCCAGTCTAAACAAGAAATGACTCACGACTCTCACAACACTGACTCATCCTTTTATTCCAAGAGTTCCTTTTGCCTGAATGACTTTAAATGATGGAGCTGCTGTTTCTGAGTGAAGCTTTAGTGTGACTGAATGGGAAATGTGACACTGTGTAGGTGAGTGTGAGAGTGCTGTGCTCAATGTGTCAGTGAGCGGCTCCTGAGAAAGGAGGAGGGGATTTAGGGTTGAGATTAAGACTGAGGTCCTGCCAGGGGCCGGAGAGCACACTGGTACTGTTGTCCTCCTTAACTAGACACACAACAGCACACACTGGCAAAGCATACTCCATTAAATGCAGTTGAACTGCTGAACGCACTTTAACAAATTACACAACAGCTCACAGGTAAGCTTTAACACACCACGTTAAAATCCTCTGCAGGTACAAGTGCAGGTACAATACATCCACAAGTGACTTAAAGTGACTGTGTGTAGTATGCCTGGCGACAGGGGGCAGTACATACCTAAATCATTGCAAGCAAGCGTTTTTTTTTGTGTTCGAATGAGACCTTAACTACGGATGGCCATTAGGGTCAAAAATCCCGGGGAGTGTCGTAGCATGATTGTTGTGCACATTTGGGGTAGGATATGGATCATTCTTGCTGTGTGGTTGGTCGTTCGGCCCGTGGGAGGCTTGATAAAAAGTTTTCTTGGAATTTCCTCCTTAAAGGACCGCAAAGACGAAAGAGATGATGTCAAAGAAAGCCTGGATTCCTGCAGCAACGGACAGTGTGAGGCTCATTTGTTCATGGTCCTTGTGACTAAGTTTTTGTTAAAAGAGAAGATGTTTTTAAAAATATTCACGTTTGTGTATTTTTAAATCCACGGAGTCATGTTGTTTTAGCATTCTGATTCAGGTGTCTCATCCCACGATCATTATAATAATACATAAATAAGAACACTGATTAATGAAGACTTTCCCGACTTTGCAGTCGTCGTGAGGATTTATCCGTTTTCTTTGACAATCACCCACAGGTGATGTGAATCACGTTGACTCTGCTCATCGGGGCTGACTCCTGCTTTCAGCATGACCACGGCTTCCTGTTTTGCAGGACACAATAATCGTAGACCTCCAGACGTTTGAAAGCCTTTAATTCTTCATGAGTTAAACAGGAATAAATGTCTCCCAAGCAGAGTTGTGGAGAAAACATCAGTGAATTGGACCAACATTATCCATCATCCCAGAGCTCATACGGGCTTTAATAACTTTTGTCGTCATTACAGATTTTAAGCTCCTCTCTAACCCTCCTCCTGTCTTTAGGCGTTAAAGTTTTTATATTTTGGGGATTTCGCCCGTAAACTCGTGAAAGTTTACGTTGCGTATTGATAGCAGGCCATATTGTTTGAGTCATTGCCACACAGCCACTCACACATGCACACAACGATGAAACAAGATGTCACGTAGCCGCTGGTGTTCAGTGTGTTCATAGAGATCTTCATTTAAACTTCTTGTAGAGGGCGAGGGGATCAGTAAATGCATTTTGTCTGCACAGGCTCCTGTAGAAGGAAACATGGCGTCACCCAGAGACTTAGACCCGCACCCATGTATTTTTATGGTTATATGTTACAAAGCTGTCAATATTTTTCAACAACTGGGTATCATTTAATTCATTTTCAACAACATTTTGATATTTCCAGAGATTAATGATAAAAACTACACACCGTCACTTTAATAACAGACAGCCTGAATTAAAGCGCTAACTCTGCTTGAGGGAATGCATCACTAGCTGACTTTAAGTTAAGGTCATCTTGTGTAACGAAATAATAGGGTTAGGGTTCACGATGATTATGCAGGCTTTTGAGCCAACATGCAGAGTCACGCTTGTGAAGCAAGTATTTATTATTATTAAAAACCAAGTGTGCTTTCATAACCCAGATCAGCAACAGTGGGAGTCCCGAAGTGATGCAGTGTGTTCTTTAGCTTCTCCGTTTCTGGGCAAATACAACATTTCAGCCATTTAAACATAATTAATGCTTTAATTACCAAAAGCCAAAAAGTGAGTAATGTTGTTCCAATGTTTGAATGTGTGTTTGTTAGACGAAGGTTTCATTAAACTCTGGAAGGATTTTAATGAAACCCTCATCAAGTAACTGTTACATGATCATTAACACCTGGAGTCAATCCCATTCAACCAATTAGCCTCGGCCAAGTCAAAACTGACAATCACTCAGTCAGTTGTACAGATTGATTGAGCTGCAATGAAAAGTGTTAGTAGGTGAGAGTAGTCTATAATAAATACACTAAGAGATTGCACAAGATTTTGAGTTTTTAAAACTCTATTTTCAAAATTAGACCAAAACGACAGGTCAAGGAATGCTGAGTCTTTTGTTTATTCACCGCTTCACAGATCAAAAATATACATGCTAGATTAGCTAGAGTGTGGTGTGTGTGGACGTCTTCTGTTTCTGTGTAAGTACAGGTGACCTGTCCAGGTGTACTCCACCTGACGGCAGCTGCAGTAAAGTCCAGCCTCCTCCCAAAGGAGAATGGGAACAACTAAAGAATGACTCACAGCTTGTATAATTGTTTAAAAGTGTTGGGATTTCAAAGGGAGTTGTAATCTAATATATCTGAATGCCACTAAACCTGTAGTGCACTTGAACGTATCAAATAACACATTCTGGAGTGAAGCAAAGTTGTTTTTTCCACTTGCTAAATTAAGGTAAAGAGGTGTACATGTGCAGACTTCCTTGTTAATGTTTTTTTCTAAAACTACAGAATCTTCAGAGTTTCAGTGACGATCGACTGAATCTTTACTTAAAAACATTCTTTACACACTAGCTACGTTTACATGCGCCAAATTTCCCCAATCCGATTCAAATCTTGGTTGATCGGAAATCCCAAATCTCTTTACATGGACACTAACTGGAATGATCCGATCACGCCGCGATGTACGCACCATAGCTTGCGCATGCGCAGACTTGTCTTTCCCGGAAGAGAAATTGTAAACAAGCGCCATCTTGTCCGCACGTCTTTTCCCTTGCATTTTATTTTCTTATTCTCTAGCTTTGGTGAATTCCTGCATCTTTAGATGCACTTGAGTTTATAACTCAGCATTTTTAGCCGTTCGGCCATCGAGACGTTCAGTAATATTGAGCTCCCGTAATATTTCCAGTAAAAAATAGTGTCGGCTACAGACCACTTCTGTTTACCTCCCGCCATGTTTTTGATCTGTCCTGAGCATACGCAGAGGCGGAAAGAGGTCATGCTGAAGTTGCACACATGCGCAGTGGGCATTATTTTACTCCAACAATCCGAATGGCTGTGTACATGGACGCCAATCGGATTGACGATCGGACAAAACCACCTCTCTCAATCGGAATGAAATTTCATTCGGATCAGGCCGAATCGGATCAGCATATTCCGATTGGCATGTTTACATGACGAATTTTTGATCCGATAGGACGTTCAATCTGATTACTTGTGCCCATGTAAACGTAGCTAGTGATGTAGAGTTGAACTTGGTCCATTTAAGTGTCTTAATGAGAGCTGAAAACAGCTGATGCAAAATGTAAACAAATGAGTTAACTGTGGTTTCCAAACATTTTAGCCTTTGACCCACAAAATAACAGAAACATTATCATTTATAACCACTGTTCTTGAAAACGAAGAGTTCTGGCAAAAACGTTTTAAAGGTTAGATGTTATCTTCCCTTGAGATCATCTCAAGACCACACACATCGTCTTTCATTTAGAACCACTGAGTTAATTAGCATCTATTGGTGCGCGTTCTGGTGTTTTACACGTGTCTGTCTGCTCAGATCTGTCTTCCACACTTCAAGCACCCTGAGGCGTGTTTCACACCATGGAGCCAGCTGTGTCCAGGCCCTTTAAGATGGGGCGGCACAGGTGGGGCACTTGTTTACACATGGGTGATACCTTTTTTTTCATTCTATTGAGTTTGTGAGCTCTTCCTATTATTATTATTATTATTATTAATATTATTATAGCTGTTTTGTGGTGGATAGCAAGCCACTTCTTGGTGCATTACTGCCACCAACTGGACTGGAGTGGGAATGACATCAAGATTCTAAACACTATTTATGTCAATATGATAAAAGAATAAAATACTACAGAGATGTTCTGTTGGCCTGGGGCTGGAGACAGTGTTAAAGGTACATCTACCACATACTGCTGTGGCGTTTATAGTCCCAAGCCTTTTGTGGACAATGTAAAGTAAATTTAAATGGAACTCAGTGGGGGGGACACTTGGGGTGGCCAATCAGACTTCAAGGGTGGCATGTGCTACCCCAGGCCACCCCCTGGACACGCCCCTGTGTTTTCACATCAAATGTCTTGTGTCTGTGTGTCCTTGGGCAAGACACCTAACCCGCCTTGCCTGCTGGTGGTGGTCGGAGGGACTGGTGGCGCCAGTGTTCGGCAGCCTCGCCTCCGTCAGTGCGCCCCAGGGCAGCTGTAGCTACGTTGTAGCTCATCCCCACCAGCGTGTGAATGTGTGTGTGAATGGGTGGATGACTGATTGTGTTGTGAAGCGCCTTGGGGGGTTGTAGAACCCTAAGAAGGCGCTATACAAATACAGGCCATTTACCATTTACCAAATCTAATGTTCTTGTGTCAGTTTGATTGGTGATGAAATGCCGTCATTAGGAAAAAAGGGCCCGTCTGGACTGATAACAGCCTGCATTATTAAACCAGCACAACCTGTGTGTCTGACTGCTGCTGGCTTCCTCTCTTTCATTAGTTGAGGCTCTCACTTGTTAAACAATGAGTCACAACAAAACCAGAATTTCAGCTCATGTATGTGTCTTGGTCCTTATTTACTCATGAGAGTGAAACAAAGAGATGGACAAAAGAATCAATCTGAAGTTTCAGTGGTTTTATGATGGAGGATGCACCTGTCTGAATAACTCACATGACCTTGTCTATTCAAATCCTTGGATGGGAAACGAGGGACGTGTGATGGAGGAGAGAAGCAGTGGCAACAAATCTCCCTCTTTGTTTGGAGCTTTCTCAGTGCCAATCCATGAAGAAGAACCCCAAAAGTTGGTTTAGTGTTAAATGTCTCCTGTCACATTTGATCAAAGTAAAAACGGATGTACTGTACATTCTTATCAGATGATCAAAGGTCCTGTAGCATGAAAAATCCACTTTGTGGAGCTTTTGACCATGTTATATTGTTATTATTCCCATGAAAAACACACCCAAAGCAGTTTTTGGCTTCACGCATGTCTTTTCCTGTCTCAGTGGGCTGAGTGGGACATAACGGCTTGAATCAGCAGGCTACAGGTCTGCAGCCTTATACCACTGTGGAACTCACATGGGTGGAGGTGGGGTTTCATCAAATCCAAGCGTCTAAGAAATATCTCACAAAAATAACTGACACCTCAATAGTGCCAATGGTGATCTTTGATCATATATTGTGACATCTTTGCTCTGGAAGGTGTAAAACAGCATGATACAGGTCCTTTAATATCACACAGTAATTCATTTGTCTCATTATCAGTAAACAGATCAGGTTTAATATGCTCATTCAAAACCTGAGAACTTAATGGGGAAACAACCATCTCTCTTGAAAGACACAGAGCTGTGCTCTAAAGTCCACGCTTAGCGAGCCTCCGATTGTCCTTGCCTCTCTGAAATCTCCTCAAGCGTGCCACGAGAAGGGAACAGCAATTAATTTGACTGACATCACTCAGAGTGATGGCTGCAGTGGCAACAGGACAGGGTGTGCTATGCGCATGTGTGGGCAACAATGTGTGTGTTTGTGCAGCACCTACTTCAGCATCCACTTCAGAGAACTCACTACGACATTCAGAAAAAACCTCTTAGATCCTGGGAGATTCTCAATGAGATTTTTTTATACACTAATATAAAAGGATATTAGATATGCAAACATAAAAGAATGCTAATGACAAACCTCGAGGAAATGATTTACTGTGACATGGAAGGAAGTGGGTGGGGGGATGAACGGAGACAAGGACAGTCTTATGTAAGAATCTAGCAATGGTGACTTCAGAAAAGAGCCACAAACGATGCCTGTAAACATCACATAACCCAGAGGAAATCATCACCTCCATAAATTAAAGGCCTAGCTACGCTAAGATCATCTTATGTTGAGGAATGATAGAGTTACAGACATGTTGGTCAAATCTAGAGTATGAAGTTATTCAAAATCTCATGAAGTAGTGCAAGATCTTGCTATGTTTTCTGTGAATAAAAACTGAGTTGCAGACATTTTTATTCTTGCAAAGGTGGAGTAGCCATGGTGACCACTTTGGCTTATCTCCAAAAGGTAATCAGTTGTGAAATGGACACCAGTGGCGGACTGGCCCACCTGCTGAGTAGGGATGGGTACCGGAATCAGTACTTTTTAAGGCACCGACCGAATTACATAGAACCGACCAAGTACCGGTTCACGTGACATGAAACGGTGCCTTGTTTCGGTACCTGACCTTCATAACGGGAACTTGCGATACAGCAATTTGCCAAGATAGACAGCAGCACCAGTGTCATGTCGATATGTATTCTCCCCTCGAGAAGTGTTTCACTGGCGCAAGAGCGTAATGTCATCAATCACTGCGGGCAGGGCCAGCTGTAACCAGAGCAAGCAGCATGGCAGAGAGGAAGACCTCTAAAGTTTGGGTCCAGTTCACTAAATGGGATGTGTAATTGGGTGACGAAGAAACCAGCAACAACGATATAAGTGAGGCACCATCGTCTTAACCTGCTCCAGCAGGTAAATAAACTGTTTAACATAACATTAGCTTGATATATTAGCTTCCGTTAGCTAATGGTGCGTTCGCTTTCTCCTCGGAACTTGGAAATTCCGACTAGGAGAAAGCGAATGCGCGCTAAAGTTTGGCTTCACTTCACTAAATGCGGTGGGTGATTGGGTGATGATGAAACCAGCGACAACGATCTAAGTGAGGCATCATCATCTTAACCTGCTCCAGCAGCAAAATAAACTGTTTAAAATTAACGTTAGTTTGATAGTTTAGCTTCCTTTTACATTGCTATCAGCTAATGGTGCGTTCACTTTCTCCTCGGAAATTCCGACTTCCAAGGAGAATAGGAGCACATGGAGCTGGGTTTTAATTTCTGCATCATTTAGAAACAGTTGTGGTTACAGGTTTTCATATTGAAGAATTTTGTACAACACTACGATGACAAAATACAAACAGTTGTATGTTATTTATTGTGATGTTTATCAAATATGGTTATATACTGACAACAAATATATATTTAAATAAAAAAGAGATTTAAATAATTATTAAACACTCAAAAGTATCAAAAATAGGTACAGTTAAGTACCGGTATCGATTTGTAGGTACCGGGAATTGGTACCGTATCGATTCAAATGTCAAAGGTACCCATCCCTACTGCCGAGTTTGTTTTGTTCTTTCTGGACATATTTGTTGTCTGAGTGCAACATGTGGGGGAGCAGAGTGACCGCTATCTCACATTGGAAGGTCCCAGTGCCAAGAATAATTGTTGCCAATAATTGAATATGGACTGGAATCGCATTTGTGCAGTTTGTTTGTCGCTCCACAAATAGTCCCAAATCATTGCATAGCTCCAGAAGGAGCGCTCGCAGAAGACGCGTTCCCTCCAGAGAACACGTTCTGCCAAATCCTCCAATAAAGCCACCAAAATTGTTGAGGATATGACACTTTTGGTTACTGAGACGTGGAGCTGCGCTATGGCTAATGGCAGAGGCAAGTCACACATGAAGTGTTAGGTTGTTGGCTGCAGAGAACAACACATCACTACACGTTCTCTACTTAAAGAAGACTTAAAACCCATTCTGACTGAAATATTCAAGAATAAAGCTGCTGGAATGACTTTATGTAAGGATTTGGTGTAAAACAAAAAACTTCATGAATTTGTTTTAAAAAATCATATGTCACTATGTTTTTCTGTTTAAAGGTGCTATAACTAATCTGCAAACAAGCTAGGCCCAGCTAGCTAGCTTACACAAGCCCTTTCCCAGAACTCTCACCCCTCCCGTCGGCTATAATCCCTAGGCCGCGCCCCTCTGGATATGGGAACGCGCATTGCCACAGTGAACAAGAGAGAGCAGAACACCAGCCGCAGTTTTCGTGAACCAATATGGCGGAACCACCGGTAAGTGAAAGATAAACAATATAAACGTCTAACATTATTTTTTCATTTTAACTTATTCATATGGTAACGAAGTATGTTTTAAAATGTTTATTTAGGGCTTATTTTCATTATAAAGACTAATAAATAGCATGGTAGCCTGCTAGTAATAGCAAAAATGATAAGCTAATCCTGCTAATAGCTGTCTGACAGAACAACTTCTTTGATTTTGTCATTCAAATATTGTTGGGGCCTCTTGTTTTGTAGTGAAACGGTTTCTCTTTTTTAAATTTTTCCACATAGTTTCCATGACAAGAGCCTTGCTGGGTCCGATAGAGAATATGTACCGGACGGAGCCTAGAGCTGCTGTTACTGGAACAACCATGGCTAATCTCAGCACAAACAGTCCAGAGGGAGCAACTACATCAAGTCTTTCAATCCAAGATGCACATCCAGTTGAGGATTTACAGGTAAGGATTGCTGAATATAAGGTATATTGATTTTAGATCTTTTTCTTCCTGTGTACAGGTGTGCAGAACCCATTTCACTGTTTGGGAAAAATAATTTATTGTATTACATTAGTTGGATAAAACTTCAACATCACAGATTGTGGTCTCACATCAATAATAGTCAGAGCATCCATCTACCAAAATATAATTGTATTAGTTGGAATGTTATTACTCTTTTTGCATTTTGTAGTCATTTTTAAGCTAATTGATAATTGCTAAAAGTTATTTGCTTAGTTCAAGTTGTTTTTATTAGGGATGAGCGAGTACACCACTATCTGTATCTGTATCCGTATCTGTTCAACCATCTAAATTATCTGTATCTGTACTCGGAGTGGGCGGGGCCTAAACCGGAAACAGGCGTGGTTCAACCGGAAGTGGGCGGGGCTTAGCGCCGTACATTATTTTAAGTCTGAAATTGATATGGATTGATCACAAGTTGCTATATGTATTGTTTATTTGTAAACTATTTACAGATCAGCCTCAGAATTGAGATTCAGTGTTTTTAATCACAATAGTAAAGGAACTATTACAGAACAAAATTTTCAATGAACTCAGAGCATGAATACTAAAGTGCATGAATGAATATAACTGAAATCATGCAGTAGGAAATATCAACTACTAGAATAAGACACAACTTTTTAATTTTAATTTTTATGATCAAATAATTGTTTTCTAAAGTTCTTGGCATTTTTTCCACACACAAAGTTAAACAAAACAATGTTGATTAAGGTGTGTGTCTGTGTGAGAGAGGAAGAGAGGTTTTTCTACTGACTAGTCCTGTGCCGAATTTCAAAAGAGAGAGAGAGAGAGAGACCAACGCGATACAAGCCGTTTTCAGCTCTCTTGTCAAATGCACCGCTACAAAACAAGTAGCTTTAAATGTTACACAAACTGAAAAAGAGGCGAGCTGAAGCAGGGAGTACAGATTACTGAAGCAACATGACGAGAGAGAGCTACACAGAGGCCTCAGTCACTGTCGCGTGTGAGCGGAGCAGCACTGCTGCTTCCCGGCGCAGCAGAGATGGTTTTGTGTTTCGGGAGGGGCGGGCACTCTGTGTGACTGGCCAATCACAGAGCGTAAAGACAGCCAGTTACCCAATGAGGATTCTCCTTCCACCCGAACACAGATAATCATGAATTTTACTTGTTTAATATTCGTACTCGTCAAAAATGCATTATCCGTACCGGATACTCGTCTGAAACGAGTATCCGGCTCATCCCTTTACCACTCTTCATAAGCATGTAGAAAATTATTAACCAACCAACTCATGTTCTTTATCTTTCAACAGGCATGAATCAGATCCCTAATCTTGGAAACATCCCAGATTGCTGGAGCGTTGTTTAACACGTGACCCAAGCCTCTTGTTTGACATCATGGATGTAACATCACCATGCTCCACCGTTGGCGGCTCAGAAATCAGATGCATCATGGTGTATTTTGCTCATACTGTAGAGAAATGCCAACAGACATTGAAAAGAAATGCTGTCAGCAACATCCTCCATCCTCCCTCAAATGGAAGCGTACAGCAGTGGGGGTCTTCCGGGCTTGCCAAATGTGGAAGGACATCCATGCTATAGAAGATCTTCCCTTTACCAGGGAGAGTAATCAGGAGTTTAGACATGCAGCATACCGTCAGTTTGTGGTCTGGCAATATGGAGCACTGACACATGGTCACAGGGTTATAATACCAAGTTGGTGTTTCTGGAGAATTTGGGACAGCTACCCAGACCCACATGGACAATAAATGTTTCATCTGTAGCAAAATCAAACTACATTAGACAAACAACCAAAGACTGTTGCTGATACTCATTTAATTTTATTTACCACTGCTAAATTGCCTTTGTCCATATGTGATCACTGTGTATATTTTTGTAAACGTAGTAGTCTGTATTTTATTACTTGTTCATTTCTCATGGTGTTTGATTTATGTTATTCAAATGTAGAATTATAATTAAAAAAAGAACACAACTGTTGGGTGCTTTGCTCAAAACGCATAAGTTAAACACATCCATATGATAAAAAAATCCAATCAATGTAGCATTAAGGATTTTTATTTAAAACCTAAAATGAACATTTTGTACATTTCTCAAAAGATGCTTCTATTAAAAACAACAGGTTAATTTAGTGAGAAGCCACTTTGGGCTGGATCACTTCAGCTGATCAGCGTCTCCGTGCTGTGGGCGTGTCCCTCCTGAAAGACAAAGAAAACATCAATTTGGCATTTTTGTTTTTCTACAACAAAGAATAAATTACTATCACAAATAGAAAATGTTCTAATAAAGTTTTAATTCTGCATGAAGACATTCATGACTCAAATCTAACTTCTGTTGATGACAAATATAAAAACCAAATTCACATGATGCATCTCTTTGTAATATCCAGCTAGAATAGAAGAGATTGTATCTGAAATACTTTGTTTGCAGGAAATTTCAGTTTTTACTTTATTTCTTGTTCAGCTGTTTTCAGTCTTGATATATAAAAGTACTCTGTACTCAGTTTGCAGTTTAAGTATAAATTAAAAGTAATTGCAATGACCTAGAGAAATAATTATATTACTGTCTGTGGAGCAATTATGCTGCCACAGCACCATCTAGTGGGCAACTTTTGTTTCTCATCTGTTTATTGTTATCTAGGGGAAATTCTTAATAAACCGCGATATTAATTTGAGGCCATAGTGACCAGCTCTACTCACAGTATATAAAAATAAAGAATGTTGTCGTCAAAACAGAACGATGGTGAAAACATTTAGGAGGAATCACCTGAAACTGATATATTAAACTAGCCTGGCAAGCCATCCTATATATGTGAATATATAGTATGGCCACGAACCATTGACGGCCCTCAGTCGTGAGGCAGGATCTACGGTTGTCTTTCAAAATGTCAGCACGCAATTGGATAGTGCTAGGACCAATCAGAGTGACGAACAACGTGACGTAATCACAGCAACGGAAAAGCGGAGGCAGCAATGGCGTGTAACATCAATGATTTCTGTTGTTTTTGTATAAAAACATGTGAATATCAGGTGTACTGGGACATTGCACTACTTTGTTTGATAAAAATAAGAAGCTGCTAAGTGTATCTGACAGACTTACGCACGTTGGAGTCTAAAGAATCCAATGTTGATGACAAAGCCGTTTCAAACCAACGTGGTTCCTGCGTTGCCGCCATGTTGTTTGTGTTTGCGGCCGCAGCGCTGACGTCATCGGCTACTCCCACTCTGTGATTGGCCCAAAATATAGAGCGCCGTGATTGGCACAGCAGTGGATCGGGCTGTGAGGGTTCCAATGAAGCGTGCCTAGACTAAACTCTGCAAAGCAAGAATTTGGTCTAGTTCACTAGGCTAATATTAAACCACTTTCACATCTGGGTCAGTACATTCAGTGTTGGCTAACATCGGTTCGGGCTCATACGGGCGGTTTTTATTCATGTATGGTTCCCACAGACTTCTCAGGAACGCTGAAATCTACATTATTTTAATAATTTTCTCCCTGTTCTCTCACTGATACTGATGAGACCCTCACTCTGTCGTTCACTGCTGCAGCAGCGGAGGACAGCGTGAGGGTCTCACACACAATGGTGTCTCTTCTCCCTGAGCAGCAGTCTGCTCTGTTCTACAGACAAGAGATGTTTACTTGACAGCATCCATAATGAAAATAAATCGCGCATGCGGGAAGCCCCTGCTGGCTGATTCTCGGAGGCGGCAGGCGGGAATTTCAGTGTCACCTCAATCCCAGTAAGACTGCCGAGGATGAAATAAAGTCACCTCAGAACGGAAAAGGCACACACGACCCAGATGTGAAACCAAATTTGCTTCCCGAGCCAGCCCGTACTGACCCACCCGTGTGATAGGAGTTTCTGTTTTCTGTTGGTGAGTTGAGCCACCAGTTGATGTCCAGAGGCGATGACCCATTCGTTCCAGGATTTGAGGTCTCCATCTGCTCCAGTTTCCCCTCTTGGGCCTGCAGGACCCCCGTGGCCTCCATCAGCTTGTCCAGAGAAGCTGCAGTCAGGTCCTTCAGCTCCAGCTGTTCCTCATGTTTAATACAAAACACAAGCAGAGAGGATAAGCCCAGGTCTGCAGCCTCACAGCATGAAGGAGATCCTTCAGGAGAACTCAGCTCTACCTGGCTGGTCACCGTGGAGATGAGGATGATAATTGTGAGCTCTGCTTTGCTCAGAAAGAGCTGCTGACGGGTCGTGTAGCAAAGCGAGCGAGCTCGTTTACTTACGATGTGGTAGGCGTTCCACGTGTCTGGATCCCTGTCAGACGTGCACTCCTTAATGCTCTGAGAATCAAATGGTATAAAACTTCATAAACACTGTTTTTGTGTCAGGAAACATCTGTTTAAACAGAATAAAACTTTACCATTTACACACGAAAGTCCAGCACCCCTTGGTCTCTGCCTGGCAGTTGAACAACTCCACACCGAGCTTTGCTAAATTTTCTTCTGAGAGGCTTTCACAGCCGGACCTCACCTGGGAAACCACCTGAAGAGAAATGAAAGCTGAGGCTTAAAATAAAAAATTCAAATGAAAAGCAAGAAAAACGATAAAGACAAACCGCCCTGTTCACCTTGTAATGACTGATGTCCAACGGGCGAAGCTCCAGCTCGTTCGCTTCAGACAGAAGCTTCTCGTCTGCCATCATCATCTCAAACTAAGGTGGAGGAGAAGGGTCAGCCACTCAAACAACCCACTGGCCAGAGGACAGCTCATGAAGACGGTGAGCAGGAGGTGTGGAAGCCCATGACTGGATCAGTACAAAAGAGAGAGGAGTAAATACTGACATTTCACTGGCTATAGAAGGCATTACTATTGATAGAGTGAGGAAAAGTAAGTTTTTGGGTTTCATTATTGATGAAAATATTTCCTGGAAGCCACATATTAATGGTATAAACATAAAAATAGAAAAGGCATTTGCTGTACTACACAGAGTAAATTAGTATTTGAATAATAATGCATTGTGTCTATTATACAATACTATGATTGTTCCATATATGTCTTATTGCATTGAAATCTGGGAAGTACACATGGGCGTCGCACCCGTGGGGGGTGTTTTAACACCCGCGCTTTTTCTAATGAGGAGGCTGAACACCCACACTTTTCCAGCAGTTTTGCTCAAAACTTTACTATCAGTCTGGTCCCTCCGTGTTTCTCTCGCTGTTCCCCCTCTCCTCCTCCCTTTCCTGTTGATCACTGAAACCCGCACCTCTGCGCACCGGTGTTACGTCAAAGATTCTCGTACGTTCCATCATTGATATGTTTCTCCAGCTGCTCCACGCCTCCCAACTGATAAAGTCGCGCGTGCTCATTACAAGCTGCACGCCCAGCGCGCTCTGCTCATACCACAAGAGAACTACAACCTTGATGAGCTCAAACATCTTATTTGAGCAAATCCAGAGCTTTAAGTGGGCCCCTCCCGATACGCAGAACACGTGCTCCATGAGGGGCCTCGTTTTGCGCACGAGTACTCATTCTCTCCAAATGCGCATCGCTGTTGCGCGCCGCGCGCACATCACCGTCAGCTACCGTTAGCCCAGGCAGGAGGAGAGAACAAAGAGACGAGGTATCCGACACCGTGCACGCTCCCGCAATGATTGACAGCAGCAGCATCTGAACAACCAGTGGTCAGATGCGCCGACAGGCAGGTGGAAACATGGAGGTGGAGATGCATCCAAACAGATGAGAGTAAGCACATGAAAAAAAGTCAGAACAAGAGGAGTGAGCTGCACTTGAAAGTGGGAATGTTGATGAAAAAAGAAAAACTTTGTGAGCATAAACATCCCAGCTGCTGCTGATCATGAGACAGAAGAGAGGATGATTCTGTCTGGATGTGGACTGGAGAATATTTCACAGCAGCTCTGATTATTTATTAAATGTTTTGTTAAATGCACAAACCTTCACTTCTGTCCTGTTGTCTCTGGTTCACAGCCTTCCAGTCCAATAGTATCCTATAATTAGTTGTTGTAGTCATATTTACATCAATTTCATTTGATCATTTCCCATTGAGAGCAAAACAAATCTTAATCTGCTTGTCTGATAGATTTCTGGTCATAACAGGATCGATGCTGAAGTCTGAACTTAACCCTAACCCAGCTGCTTCTGCTGAGTGAAGCTTGAGGCTCATCAAAGGCACAAGAACACCTGAGTGGCAGTAATTCAACCTAAAAGGTGAAACTAATCTATGAGACAGACTCATTCCGTGCAAATCCAGATATTTCAGCCTTTATTTGTTATAATTGTGATGATTATGGCTACAGCTGATGAAAACCACATTCAGAATCTCAATTAAAATATAGTGAAAAGGTTCAATATTCTAGACTCAAAGTGTCACACTCTAATCAGCTGATGAATCCAGAACACCTGCAGAGGGTTCCTGAGCCTTTAGATGGTCTCTCAGTCTGAGCTGGATTACTGACATAAGTGGACTTTTACACCAGATTCTCATTTCTGAGTTTCACCTGTAGACCACATTAGAACTGGCTCTGCTAAAAACTACAATACTTAGATTATTCAGAGCTTAACTAGATTATATTAGACTGATAGCAGAGTCCTTAAACAACAGTTTGTGATTGGTTAAACCTTTATTTGATTTGTGTAAAAAACAAACTTTATTGCATCTGACCCACCTTAGGTCTGGTCCAGTGTAAAAACTACAACACCTAGATTCTTCAGACCTGGATTAGATTATTCTACATTAACAGCAGAATCCATAAATTCCAGGTGGTAATTTGTGAAAACTTTAGTTCAAAGAAGGCCACTTTCTTCATTTTTTTATTGTGAGTTTGGATTATCATATTAGTAACATATTTTTCAATTTAATGGGTTGATGTTGAAATTTCAAGAGTTCTGATTGGTCACCCATGAAATAAAACATTTTACATTTTATAATTACAGCAGCTTAAAGATACTGGGGGTGAAAACATTAGTGGGAATTAAACTTTCTGAATTAAAAACTTAAAAAGGGAACCAACTTCAGCTTCATATAAAAAAAAGGGCAACAACATAAATAAACAAAATAAAACAGTCAAATGAATGAGAAAAATACTCTAATTTAAAATTTGCATTGCATTCCAAATAAGTTCAGGTTACCAATTTCAGGATAATGCGTAAAATAGGACAGGGTGTAAAAACAGATGTGTGTGTGTGTGTGCGTGTGTGTGTGTGAGTGAAAAGTCTCAACATCCCCCACACTTTTGAGAAGCTTGCAATGCCCCTGGAAGTACATATAAAACATACACTGATCCAGTTTTGATTTTACAAAAAAAGAGCAATGAGAGTCATTATTCAAAGAGGTTACAGAGCTCCAATCAGGCCGTTATTTGCTGAGTTACAAAAATTCAAATTTAGATATTTATAAAACCAAGATTAATGTATTTAAAGATTTCTTTGTCTCCTTCTTTCTGCAGGTGAGAACTTTGGGAATTAAAAAGCAATTAAACAGTCCACAACCATCTCTGTCGCTCTCCCGTAAATATGTATAATTCACAGCTGGCAGAGCTATCGTAATAGGGTATTCTACAGTTGACGTCACCACGTAAAGGCTTCTGGGAAGGGCCATACTGATAAGCCGCATTAACAATAGAAAATATACAGTTTCAGAGCGTTTTGACATCGATATGATGGCATAAAATGGAGGAAGTTATTTTGACAAAAAAAAACATACCAGAGAGCTTTTCTTTATGGCGACCCTGCTAATTATCGATCACCAGAACTGAAGCGCTAGCTCAAATGAAAGTGAAAGTAAAAACTAACCCTCGCTAGCAGCGCTGTTGTTTTAAACGCCATTATTCCCATCACGGCTCCTTCTTGAGTAATATAAAAATAAGTTCATTACTCACAGTGCTCAAGTAACATTTTCTCAAGGTAGTTTTTTAACTGTCAGGTTATCATTTGTGTCCCTACTTTTTATATTCCACTCACCTCTGGTCAAAAGCCTTTTTTGTGGACGTTTGGGTGGACATGCTGTTTGGCCGAGACGTTCAGCTGGACCGCTGCCTCCTTGTTAACTCTCCTCCGTTAACAACGCTGCCTCCACTCTCCGTTAACAACGCTGCCTCTAACTCTCCGTTAACAACGCTGCCTCCACTCTCCGTTAACAACGCTGCCTCCAACTCTCCGTTAACAACGCTGCCTCCACTCTCCGTTAACAACGCTGCCTCCACTCTCCGTTAACAACGCTGCCTCTAACTCTCCGTTAACAACGCTGCCTCCACTCTCCGTTAACAGCGCTGCCTCTAACTCTCCGTTAACAACGCTGCCTCTAACTCTCCGTTAACAACGCTGCCTCTAACTCTCCGTTAACAACGCTGCCTCTAACTCTCCGTTAACAACGCTGCCTCTAACTCTCCGTTAACAACGCTGCCTCTAACTCTCCGTTAACACCGCTGCCTCTAACTCTCCGTTAACAACGCTGCCTCCACTCTCCGTTAACAACGCTGCCTCTAACTCTCCGTTAACACAGCTGCCTCTAACTCTCCGTTAACAACGCTGCCTCCACTCTCCGTTAACAACGCTGCCTGTAACTCTCCGTTAACAACGCTGCGTCCTGCATTAATTCTCCTCCGCTGCTCCTCCTGGATAACCCCACGACTGAGAGTGTCGTTACGACCGGCGTCTGGTCATTCTGGGATGTAGGACTTTCCCCTCCAGGAAGATGTAAGTAACAAATATACGTGCTTTTCTTGATCTGCTCCACACAGTTAAAATCTGCTCGTCCAACTTAAAAACTACCACCGCTTTGCTTCTTCTGTCTTTAGCTTAGCCCGTGTAGCTTTCCAGCTGTTTCACGTGGTGTCGGCCTGAAACTGGCGTCTCCGGGTCTGCAGCGTTATACTATTGACTTTACCGGCTTTGGAAAAGGGATAAAAAGTCCTCTCCAACATCCGATCTGGGTGTCTAGAGTCTGATTAGCACCTCCCCCAGCAGCAGCGTTAAGTTCCTTGCTGTTTGAAAATCTTTAGGAGACAAAAATATAACTTTAGCTAGATCGGAGCGACTCAGACCCATAGGAATCAATACTAAAATGTAGATTGTTTGTATGACCATATTTCCCAGAGTGCTTTGCGGCAATCTATTTTTAGCTACTGTAGAAAGCTCTATTGATCTAGAGCCTAATGCATTTTTAATACCTGACAACATGATTAGTATAACTGAGACTGAACGCATGAACTTCAGCTAAAATCTATCAGTTAAACTCAGACAGACATAAATGCTAAAAACCAACGTTGCTTTTGACTTTTTTGCCTTTATTCTTTTTGGTCTCATTGATAAAACAGACATTTAGTTCAGTTTAAAATCAGGAAGACATCAAGACAGCTCAGGTAACACGTTTAAATCTTTGGAAGTCAAAAAGTATGGAAGCGTGGGCTAGTGCCACATATTTAAACAGGGATCAATGAAGATGTAATAGTCCATATAAATATGAATTATTAATCTTAATGATCTTTAAATGTTAATTTAACATTTCTTTAGGTTCTTTTACCTGTAAGTAATCCACACACTTCAGAATAATTCAGACAGAGTCAAGAAAATAGTTATAAAAATAAATTTAATACTATATTTCTCAATCAATGATGACACAGGACAATTACTATGAATGATGGTTGTAAACAAGATACTGAGACCATTAATGGGGTGATGTAGTGCAAGCTAGATGAGGTTGCCTAATCAGCATTAAGTGTCTTAGATCCTATGATGTCTGGGTTAAATCAAATCTGGATGTTTTAATAAGTTATCAAATTAATAAAGACCATTTGACACCAGCGAGCAGGGCTCCTTCACCTTGTGTGCGGAAGCTCCCGTTGATCCAGAGGTCAGCTAGAGGTCGGGCTGACGAGTGTCAGAAGCCTCTTTTATAAAACAATGCCGCCAGGGGCGTCACTAGGTTTTAAGGACAGGGGGGGCTTAGCCCCCAAGAGATGCACACGATATGAACGAACGTAGTGAATGAGCACAAAATTTCACAAACAGAAAGCAAAGACTGAGAAATTGTTTTCCTACTTTTTTGGACAGATTAAACATCCTAGGCCACCAATAGATCTATTGTTTTATTTCAGTCTGTTTTATAATACAGTACAACAAGAAAACAGAAGAAATGTGTTTGCTACATCAATAACAAGAAAAAAAAACTGAAAATAAAAAAGTACATCATTTTTATGGCATGCATGTGATGTGACTAAAGTGGTTGCAATTTAAAGCCCTGAAAAATATTACTAAATCACTTGAATTGAAGTAATATTAAAATAGAACCCTCAAAAATATGCGAGTCAGGCTAATTTGACTTATATATATATATATATATATATTTTTTTTTTTTCATTTATTCTTTATTTAACCAGGAAGGTCCCGTTGAGATTAAAAACCTCATTTTCAAGGGAGTCCTGGCTATATATATATATATATATATATTTGCTCTCTCCACTTTCTAACCTTGACTCTCCTAAATAAAAGCTCAAGTTAAACAGGTCTTATATGTTGCACCGTGACTGAAATGTATCATATTTTTATCCATATTGAGTTCCATTAAAATCTAATCAGACAGTCTGCATCACAAATGACTCCATCCTGTGAAATCTTTGACTCACCTCTCCAGCAGAGGTCTCTCCTCTGCCCTGACTCCTACAGGTTAATGGGGATGGAGAGGAGTGATTATTATTATTTCCACTGATTATAACCTGAATGAGCTCAGCTCGATTTTTCAGAGCTAAAACGAGTGACAGAAATTAACATTATGCTAACTGCTAACTTAGTGCACTAGCCAGGTTTTTATTTATCAAAATGGGGAGCACCTGGTTCATTAATTACATGGAACTCTCTGCTGTTAGCCTGGAGCTAACTAATTGTTACTACCAGCCAGTGATGAAGACTTACTTTCTTGAAAAACTTGCGTATATCCATGTTTTCTTGCTGTTTGCAGCATGTACGCTAGTGTCCGCAGGTACGAGCTGAGTGTAAAGTAGCAGTGAAAACGAGGACTGGATTTTCAGTAATGTGGATGTCTCCTGTGAACAACTGGAACGGATTGGATAACGAAGCACTGACGCTACCTTAAGAGTGTAAAGTGAAAGGGACCAACCGAGTTATGATCATATATTTATGTGAATAGCGACGGGTTTATATTGTTATTTCTTTAAAATCATATTTCTGCATTTTATATTGAATTTGTCTGCAAGTTCTGTAAAAAAATAAATATATCGAAAAAAAAAAAGAAAAAAAAAACACAAATT
>SSNS01000690.1:0-23620 GCA_006937985.1 Aphyosemion australe | reverse complement strand
CCGTCCGTTTCATTTGGGAGAGACCCAGAGGTGAAATCCCCCGCGCCCCTCCCCTTTCTCTTCTTCACACACACGGCGCTCGCCTGAACCCTCAGTCAGCAGGAGCGCCTGCAGCTGCAGGGGGCGCCAACGTGCTGGTTCCAGTCCAGACACAGATATGACAGAAAACCATGTTGCGGCGCGCAGGTTTTTTTCTTCTTTTTTTTTTTTTACTCAGCGATTGTGCGCCCCCTAAAAAATGCCGCCCCGGGCAGCCGCCCGGTCTGCCCGTGCCTAAAACCGCTACTGAGCCTGGAGCTAACTAATTGTTACTACCAGCCAGTGATGAAGACTTACTTTCTTGAAAAACTTGCGTATATCCATGTTTTCTTGCTGTTTGCAGCATGTACGCTAGTGTCCGCAGGTACGAGCTGAGTGTAAAGTAACAGTGAAAACGAGGACTGGATTTTCAGTAATGTGGATGTCTCCTGTGAACAACTGGAACGGATTGGATAACGAAGCACTGACGCTACCTTAAGAGTGTAAAGTGAAAGGGACCAACCGAGTTATGATCATATATTTATGTGAATAGCGACGGGTTTATATTGTTATTTCTTTAAAATCATATTTCTGCATTTTATATTGAATTTGTCTGCAAGTTCTGTAAAAAAATAAATATATCGAAAAAAAAAAAGAAAAAAAAAACACAAATTGTTTAGAGGGGCTTAAAGGAAAAGTTCGCTTTTTTAGACATTATGTTTTATGTGTTCCTTCACCCACCCAGTGCTCTGTAAACTTTGACCCATTTCACACACACCCCCCTGCTCAGAGATTTTCAGGGGAGAAGTGATTCATAAACGTAGTTCTGGCTAGTTTCGGGGCGCTTTATCTGCGCCGTTTAGCCTCACAAAAGGATTAGCCTCTGAAAGCATGGCTAATTTGCATCTCACAAACAAAGAGAAAAAAATTACAACGTCACATTACAACGGGACTAGTTTTTGTCATTCGTATCCCTGCACCGCTCCCCGCAGCGATAGAACATTCGCTGCTAATCCTGGCTGTATGAGTGAAACAACAACTTCTAAATTCACTTAAAAGTAGTTTTTCTTAAATATATCGAGCCATGGTGCATACCTGCAGGTTCCCGGGTTGTAACAATAAGGATGTTACAGGATCACCTTTTCGGTTTGACACTTTTCCTGCTAAGGACGTTTCTCTAAGGCATCAGTGGCTTTTAGCAATCGGCTACTCCAAGGATACTCGGCTGGAACGAGTCAAAACCTTTCGTTTGTGCAGTGCACACTTCAAAGAGGATGATTACATCAGGAAAAAGTTCGGGAAAAGTGAAAGACTGTTTTTGAAGAGTTCGGCCGTACCAGAAATCTGGGTAAGTTTTGTTTTTAAAAAATGATTTATTCCGCTATGTCTGCCGTATTCATGCAATCATCTTCGCATTTTAGCGCATTATTTATGCAATCATCTTTACACCGATGGTTGATCATAGACTGCAGTAGCTTTGTCAACAATCTGTGTTGATGTGTGTGTTTTGTGTAGCAAATGCAATTCTTCATCCGTGTACTCTGGCTCATAAAGATATCCTAGTAGTAAAATAAGTTTCTTCTTCATCTGATATAGTGTTAAAATGAAATTCGTCATCAGATGAGACGGAGTCTGACATGTTTTCGGCATTCGGCAGAAACAGCTGACATACAAAGCGCTGTTTAATATCCGCGGTGAGCGGCGCAGGGATACGAATGACAAAAACTAGTCCCGTTGTAATGTAACGTTGTAAATTTTTTCTCTTTGTTTGTGAGATGTAAATTAGCCATGTTTTCAGAGGCTAATCCTTTTGTGAGGCTAAACGGCGCAGATAAAGCGCCCCCGAAACTAGCCAGAACTACGTTTCTGAATCACTTCTCCCCTGAAAATCTCTGAACAGGGGGGTGTGTGTGAAATGGGTCAAAGTTTACAGAGCACTGGGTGGGTGAAGGAACACATAAAACTTAATGTCTAAAAAAGCAGCATTAATTCATCACATGGTCATGACACCTCCCTCTTTTGCGCCAAGGCTTAATGTGCGTTTATAAGACCGGCAAAGCCGCAATATTGCCGCAATATTACTACCAAGCCCTTTTTATAAGGCACATCGTGCCGTCAAATCAGCGCAATATTACCGCAACGTGTTTCTTATGAACGCGCCATGGCGGTATCACGTTGTGGGAATTTTGCGGCATTCGTGCCGCCACGCTTGATAGTAATATTGCGGTAATATTGCGGCTTTGCCGGTCTTATAAACGCACATTAAGCCTTGGCGCAACAGAGGGAGGTGTCATGACCACGTGATGAATTAATGCTGCGCTCCAGCCGGGAACTTTATTAAAAATGAAAGTAAACACGCGCTTAAGTTTCACTTTTGTAAACAGAATCAGCTGAGATGATTAACTGGAGCGATGCGGAGCTCCAGGAGCTTCTCTCCGTTAGATCTGCAGCTCAGATCATCTGACAGCTCACAGGGATGGTGGAGGACACACACCTGTAGCTGGTTGTTAAAATAAAAACTTAAGGAGCGCTGCTTCGATCGCAATAAAAAGCAAGTTATGTCCAAAATACACGGAAGTCCGCGAAAGCGTTGAGACCGCCCCCATACCTCCTTTTTGCCGCCATCGTGTAATATTTTATAAAACTGACATGATTGCGCAACATTACCGCCACGGTCTGAGCTCTTATAAACGACCTAACGCTCCCTGATGCCGCATCGGCGTTGCGGCAAATTGGCGGCATTTTTTTATAAAAGAGGCTCCAAGCGTGGCGGCACGAATGCGGCAAAATTCCCGGAACGTGATGCTGCCATGGCGCGTTCATACACGTTGCGGTAATATTACGCTGATTTGCCGGCATGGTGTGTCTTATAAAAAGGGCTAGAGAGGAGACCTCTGAGGTACCGAGCTGTAGCGGGCCCTGATACGAACCGATGGTCGTGGATTACGTCCGGTGACTGCGCGTCTGGTGAAGTTGGTTTAGCTTAGAGGCAGTTCACAAAAATAGTTGATCTCGATCAAAAAGAAGAGGATGGTTCCTTCTATTATTATTATTATTATTATTATTATTATTATTAAGCGTTGCTTTTCCCCGGCTGGCCAAACCAAAGAAGCGTAGCTTGTTGTCTTAGGTTCACCCTTTGAGAGGAGTGGACCTAGTCAGGACTTGGTTTGTTTCAGGAACACTTTTAGGAACTGGAGTATTCTGGCCGGCCTGGAGGTTTTATCACTCTAATTGTTTATTAATTTGGGCGAATCAAACTTTGACACATTCAAGTGGGTGTTACCAAGGTACCTCAGACATCACGTTTCAGCAACACTTAAAGATGGCTCAGCTTAATGTGGTGTGCATCTTATTAACTTAATGTGAGTGCAAATTAAATATTCAAACTCAATACTATTATTTGTGAAAGTTATCTGATGATGATTAGCATTACTTGAATGAATCCTAAATGTGTAATTAAAGATATGAAAATACAGGAACAAACTATCTTAACTCCATCATTCATTATTATTATATGATGATTCAACACGTAAGATTATGCATTCAGATTATATTTGTAAAAGTCTTTCACGAGGCAGGAAAGAGATGAACTTTATTCAGGAAAGAGATAGGAAAGGTCTTTGCAGTATCCTTGAGTTTCTTCCTCGCGTCGTGATGTCACCTGCTGGATAGCGGCACTTAGATCAAACTACAGATACATGTCTCTGGGCAGATATCAGAGTGTCTGCATAAGATGCACCCATGACAGTTCCTTTAATCTGTTTATTGAGCTTGTCCTGAAACAAAAAAACATTATTATTCAAAATCCAACTTGTTAGTTTCACTAGGAAATCCGTGGGTGGGTGAATGGGATCAGGTCTTGTTTGTAAAAAATGGCATAAAGCCTGGAGTCCCTTCGAGTGATCAATGTTTGTATATAGGGCTTCAACATCCATAGTGGCCAAAATGATGTTTGAACCGCAGGTTACTTCTGTCAACTTATTCAAAACATGTGTTGAGTCTTGAATGTATGAAGTCAAGGACTGGGTAAGAGGTTTAATATGAAAATCAATGTATCTGGATGCTGGTTCCGTAATACTCCGAATCCCATTGATGATGGGTCTTCCTGGGGGACATGAAATATTTTTATGTATTTTTGGCAACAGATGAAAAGTTGCTATTTTTGTATCAGAAGGAAGGAGAAATTTGTATTCACTATTATTGATCCATCCCTGTGTCACAGCCTCATCTAGTATGGGTTTCAGTTCATTTCTTATTCTCATCAAAGGATTATCAGTGAGCGGGATGTAATATCGGGTATCAAGCAGCTGTCTGGTCGCTTCTTCAACAATTTGCAAACTGCAACACTACACATGTAGTGTATCGTTTGGATTGCAGCTGTGGATGTTTTTACATTGGATTAATGAAAAGGAGACTACGTGACCGATTTGGAGAACACAAGTATGCGATCAGAACTGGCAACATGACCTACCCCATTGCCAAACATTTTTGCAAGTCTTCACATTGCAACCCGAAAGATCTAACAGTGATGGTAATTGAGGTCATAAAAAGAAACATCGGGGGGTGGGGGGTGGGGGGTGGGGGGGTGTTACAGTAATCTACATGGATAACCATTTCAAGTTCATGTTTTGACACTAGGGCTGGGCGATATATCGATATTTTTAAAATATCGATAAAAATTTAAAAGAAGATATAAAATGACGTTATATCTTAATATCGCTATAACTAAGCTGCGGAGCAAGCTAGCCGCTAGCGATAGCCGCTAGCGGCTAGCTTGCGCCGTCTCTAAGCGGTCATTACATGTATTCTCAAGTGTCTACTTAATCATGAAACCTCAGGGTCAATGTTCTGCTCCAAGCTTTACGTTTGGCTTAGTGGTTTTTAATTATTTGAGGACGTTTGTTCATGTTTCAGCGAGCTGTTGCACCGTAGCTCCCGTCCCGACACAGCTCTGTTTATCCTGCTTATATGAAGACGGGTCAAACCCCTCCATTGTAAACAGGTACGGCGAGCCGCAGTGGCCAAATTACCTCAGGCATTTGTAATGGTTTGAAGACTAATGTTGCGGGTTAACATTTTATTTTGAAAGGGAATTCGGTGGGCAGGAGAAGTAGTTCCGGTTTTCGCCGTTTTGTTAAGCTAGGAAGCTGCTTCGTTACCAGCGATTCTGTTGAAAAAGTTAAGATCACTTGGTTCTTTTTTTAACACAGAGAAAAGATAGTTTTACCTTTCTTGCTGACGTTTCGACCACCAGCTGTGGTCATCCTCAGAGCTAAGTCGCTGTCGGCGGCTTCACTTCGGATAAACAGAGAAGGAAGCCACCGACAGCGGCTGTGAGGATGACCTGGTGGTCGAAACGTCAGCAAGAAAGGTAAAACTATCTTTTCTCTGTTAAAGAACCAAGTGATATATGAAGAAACGCACAGAATGAACGCACAAAAGAAGTTAAAAGTTTGTAAGGCGTGGGTTACGCCGACAGTAGCCCTAAATAAATACCCATAAAGAGCAACCAGAGCCCGAGTCATTACAGTATGATCGCTGATATGAGTCAATAATGCGATATTCCTGCCATGTTTGCCTTAATAACTTTTAATAACTCCGTGCTGCATGAGCCACGTGACTGTAATCCTCTGAGTAGTTGATGTAATTACATCATGCATTTAGCTTAACATGATAGATTATTTTCGCTGGACAAGAAATAGTTACTGGTAATATTGTGAATGATAGGATATATGAGCCACCTCTACAATTTAAATGATGTTACATTACATTTACAATAATAGCTTACTGCTTATGTGTTTAACTGTACTTTATTACCTTTCTTCTTTCTCTAAGTTTATAGGCTGCTGTAACAAGTGAATTTCCCCACTGTGGGATTAATAAAGTCTATTCTATTATATTCTATTAACTATAAATATATAATAAAAGTGTCTGTGGGACATTTGAGACACGTATCTCTAGCTTTAACTGAGATAGAAAGATATTATTACAGACTCAAGGTCCAGTTTACATTAAAACAGTAACAAATCCAGTATAAAAATGAACCATGTAAAACACATAAAGATATAACCGACGTGTGTGTTAACAGACAGCTGTACCAGTGTTTCTAAAGCTCAGACTGATAGAGAATGGCTCTAAGGTTAATGTTGGACAAGAATCAATACATTTTTATGCATTTAATCTACTGATGAATTTATGTATACAATTTCTCAAGACAGCTTGAAGGGCGTTAACTTGTAAATATTTTACAGGAGGAAAAATATCGAGATATATATCGTATATCGGAATTCATCTAAAATATATCGAGATATAAGTTTTGGTCCATATCGCCCAGCCCTATTTGACACCAACCTTCGCAGTTTGGAGATATTTCTCAAGTGATAAAAACAGTTTCTGACCAGTGTTTTTGAGTGGCCTTCAAGAGACATTGATTAGTCAAAAACACCCAAATTTCTCATGTTTGACTTGACAGCAGAAGCTAAATGACCAAGTTGTTGACTAAATGGTAAATGGCCTGTATTTGTATAGCGCCTTCTTAGGGTTCTACAACCCCCCAAGGCGCTTCACAACACAATCAGTCATCCACCCATTCACACACACATTCACACACTGGTGGGGATGAGCTACAACGTAGCTACAGCTGCCCTGGGGCGCACTGACGGAGGCGAGGCTGCCGAACACTGGCGCCACCAGTCCCTCCGACCACCACCAGCAGGCAAGGCGGGTTAAGTGTCTTGCCCAAGGACACACAGCAGCATTCTCTGGCCGGAGCCGGGATCGAACCTGCAACCTTCCGATTACTGGACAACCCGCTCTACCTCCTGAGCTACTGCTGCCCTAATCAGAGGAACCATGCTCTCAGGGGCAATGATCAGACATTCAGTCTTTTCAGAGTTTAACTGAAGGAAGTTATCTTCTAGCCAGCTAGTGATGGCTGATAGGCACTCTAGTAGTTCAGACAGTTTATAGAACTCAGAATCCTTAAAGGAGCAGTACAGCTGAATGTCATCTGCATATAGGTGATAGGAGACATCATGAAAAGCATCAATTATCTGTCCGAGAGGGTGTATATATAATAAAAACAGGAGTGGACATAAAACAGAGCCTTGCGGTACCCCACAGAACAGATTGGTGGAATCTGACCTGATTTGGTTTACACAGACACTGAAACTCCTGTTAGAAAGGTACGATCTGAACCAGTCTAGAACAGTGCCAGAGATTCCCAACGAGTCATGAAGTCTGTTAATTAAGGTGTTGTGATCAACAGAGTCAAAAGCTGCAGAAAGATCCAACAATACTAAGACTGTAAATTCCCCGTTGTCTGCAGCCATCATGATGTCACTGGAAACTTTAAGCAAAGCTGTTTCTGTTGAATGAGTTTTACGAAAACCAGACTGGAATTTATCAAAGTTGTTGTGAATTTCCAGAAAAGTAATCAGTTGATCGGCCACAACTTTTTCTAAGATTTTAGAGATAAAGGGCAATTTAGAAATGGGTCTGTAATTATTAGGCTGAGAGGAGTCCAAACTGGGTTTTTTCAGGATCGGTTCAACAACAGCATGTTTGAAAACAGAAGGTACAGAGCCAGATTGGAGAGATAGATTAATAAAATCCACAATGCATGGGCCAATTTGGTCAAAGACCTTAAGAAGCAAAGTGGTTGGGAGAAAATCAACAGGGCAGGAAGTTGGTTTCATGTTTTTCTGAATGAGACAGATGTCCTGGAGATTTACAGGAGTAAAGAAGGACCATGACTGGGAGGGAGGTGGCTGGATGGGAGAATGGGAAGAGGATGGGGGTGGAAAACTTGCCCTGATATTTCTGATTTTATTCTCAAAGAATGCAAGAAAGTTGTTACAGTCAGACCTTGAGAATACAGGCATGTGAGGGGCGTGAGGTGAAACAATCTGGTTTATGGTGTCGAACAAGACTTTAGAATTATTTTTGTTTGAGGAAATCAGCTGAGCAAAGTAAACAGCCCTGGAGTTTGTGATCGTTTCATTCAGAGATGTTATGAGTTCGTTAAAATGCAGTCTATGAACCTCTAATCTAGTTGACTTCCAACGCCTCTCAGCTTGGTGGCATGTCCTTCTGAGACTATAAATATTATCATTCATCCAAGGACTTTTTCTTCTGTGAGACCCAGTGCTTTGTCTAACCGGAGCCACATTATCTAAGATACAAGAACATTGCTGATTAAGCGAATGGATAAAGGAGTTTGGATCATCACCATGAACTAAGCTGCTGTCAAATAATGCAGAAAATCTATCCACTGCTGACTGATTAATGATGCGTCTTTCTGATTTCAGTTTGTGAGGGACAGGATCAATGATAGACTGGACATTAAAGAGAATGCAGCTGTGGTCACTCACATGAAACTCTTCAACATGTAAATGGTTGATGTTTAGTCCTAGAGAAAACACCAGATCCAGAGTATGACCCATTATATGTGTGGGGCCTGAAACGTGCTGTTCAAAGTTAAAAGACTCTGTAATAGATATGAACTCTACTGCTGTGCTACTAGCAGCGTCATCAATGTGTAAATTAAAGTCACCAAGAATTAAAACCTTTTCTAGTTTGAGCGTTGATGATAAGAATTCAGCAAATTCAGAGAGAAAGGGACCAGCTGGACCGGGAGGTCGATAAATTAAAATACAGTGAAAAACATTTTGTAATCCAACTTTGATGACCTGACATTCAAAAGTAGTAAAAGGGCCACTTTTCATCAAATTACAGACATGTTTGTCCTTAAAGACCACAGCAAGACCTCCACCACGACGTGACGGGGGTGGTGTGGTAAACACAGAGCAATCTGGTGGACAAAGTTAATTGAAATGCACAAAATTTCCATCTTCCTGCCACGTCTCCGTAAGAAATAAATATTCTAAGCCCTCTTTGATGAACAGCTCATTTAAAATAAAGGATTTGTTTGAAATGGAACGAGCATTTAACAGAGCACACTGAACTGAATCCTGGAGATCATTTGTCTTCTTAACCTGTTGAAGAGGGATGGGTCGTAAGCATCTAGTGCGTTTCTGGGTTCTCCGGCCATAAAAACAGTTTATATCCTTGCAGGATGATAAATGAACTGGAATAGGAAAACTTTCAGGTCTGTCAGCAGAAGATAAAATTGTGGGGACAGTGACCCTTGGAAGGCATACAGATGATGGTTGCATTGGGGGAGGATTATAGAGGGCAATGTCGTTTGGAGTGGTGGTGCAAGCGATGGCCGAAGAAGGTGTAGATGGCTGGGATATGGACCGTCATGTCTGTGAAAAGGAATCCACCATAGATGTATATCGATGGGACTGCACAGCATACCTGATGTTAGCGGTTAGCATGCTCGAGCCATGTCGGTTAGGGCGTGGATGGAGGATTCTGGGTTTGTGTTCCTGTGGAGCCAGAGGACTGGAGGGTAGGAAGTGAAGGGTTCGTAGTGGAGGGGCTCACATCCTGAGCCGAGATAGTTGGTCCAGCGGAGTGTCGTCGCACAGCATCCTTCAGTATTTTGCGTCGGGCAGTGGACGTTGAGGTCCTGGGGGGATTAGACTTTGTAGGCTGCTTCTTACGAACCACAGGCTCCTGCTCGATGGCATTAGGTAGTTCTGTAGAAGGAAGGAGTTTGGTGAGATTAGCTGCTTGATCATCAGGTGGTTGAGTAGAAAGTAGGAGCTTAGAGAGATCAGATGCTTGATCCTCAAGTGGTTGAGTAGAATGTAGGAGCTTAGAGAGATCAGCTGCTTGATCCTCAGGTGGTTGAGTAGAAGGAAGGAGCTTGGAGAGATCAGCTGCCTGATCATCAGCAAGAGGAGAGAAGCGGTTTGATAGACTAAGGTCAGGTGGAGGGATGGGACCAGCAACAGGGGATCTCCTACGGCCACGTACCACGACCTCAGACCAAGATGAAGATGGGTCTGGGGTAGAGCTGGAAGTTGGTAGTCGTGATACAGCAGGGTCCCAAGCAATGGTGTCTTGGAGCAGAGGGTTCTTCATTGGTGTCTCTTTTTTTAAAATTTACTGACAATGTGACTGGTCAGTGTAGGGATACGTTTTCTAAATCTATCCAGCAGCATTTCTTTCTTCTGTAGTTCAGCAGAGAGTCGCTGTATATCCTCTTTAAGGTTCTGGATCTTTTTATTTGCTTTAAAAAGCATAGACGGATCATTGTGGGGCAGAAGGGGGAGAGGACAGACATTCAAAATAGCTTCAAGGTTGCAGAAAGCTTACGCTGTAGCTGAGCTGCCTCTGTCGGATCCGAAAGATTTGTAGTCCAACTAAAAGTCCAAGAAATCAAAAAAATCCCCAGAAACATAGAAACCATGAAGGTCCAACAAAATCCACAGAATCCAGCAATCAGTCACAGAAAAAAACAGGCTTTTAGAGAAATTAAGGCACAAAGAGTAGGGAGCTGAAATAGACACGTCTGCAGGCTTCTTATCTAATCAATAAGTGTTTGGGGAGGTGTCACTTTTAGGCCCAACTAAGCTGTAGTCCTTTTTCAGAATTAAGAATTTTTACAGTGGCAGATCATTAGATACAATAAATATCTTTACTATGATTATCTAGTGATATTGGTGATTATTTATTTAGTGATTTTTCCTAGGGACACTTAGCGGTAATTTATTGGGTAAAATGCAGTCTATTGTATATTTACATTTTTCTCTTTTTTATTTATTTTTTATTATTTAATATGGAAAATGTTTATTTTGTTTTGATATGTGTTAATTATTTCGTAATTTATTATGGATCATCGTCTAAAAATGTATTTGTCACATGACCGGACGTCTGGTATTTAAGGTCACCTGGTTACTTTTTGGTTGTTCATTTTTGATTGTTCATGCCCTGAAGAAGGTCGTACGCGACCGAAACGCGTACGCGTTTTCTTGCTTAATAAACATAATTCTCAGAGTGCCTCAGATCACCTGTTTTTCTTCCTATATTTTACAATATATTGTAATAGGTTTTAGCTACATGTATATGTAATAACATTCAAGATATAAATTGGAATTTGAATTTTACATATTTAAGAAAACTTGGATCTCTAAAAATCCTCATTTTAAAACTCTGCCTTTGATTTATACATACTAAAAATTAGGGATGCAGCGATACCACTTTTTTCCAAACCGATACAATACCGATACTTGGATCTGAGTACTCGCCGATACCGATACTTCTACCACACACAACAATGCAATGAATTGGAATACATGTTTTATTTTCTTCTCTGCTTTCAACAGGAAAAGATGTTGAGTTAGATAAAAAAATAAAATATATTAATAGAGATCACAAAACTAACATATTAGGTGAAAAATAAACATTTTCTGTGAAATCATTGCACAGTTTTCTACAAACAATGAACTAATTGGCACTGTCTCCAGCTTTCATGAACATAACATTTATGAACCTATCACAGTGTCCACATTTAAATCAAATAAAAAAAACTATGGTCAGCATTAGCAGCAACAGTGTGGATTCTGAACTAAGCTTTTTGGGAAACATGAGCAGCAGGTTCTTTTTGATGAAAATAGTCATCTCTGCATTTTCAGGTGTGAGCCTGTTTCTGCTTTCATTCACAATGTTTGAAACAGCTCCCCCTATTGGTCAATATAGAAAACTACAACAGAAATGACAAGTCACAGTGAAGCCACTTTCAGGCAACTGGTATCGGTACCTGGTATCGGTTAACTTTTTTCTGGTATTGGTATTGGTATCGGCCCGATACCGATACCAGTATCGGTATTGGTGCATCCCTACTAAAAATCAGTTCTTTAAATAAGTAAGACATAAGAGGCAGTAGATCAGATTCAATTCAATTCAATTCAGTTTATTTCTATAGCGCCAAATCACGACAAGAGTCGTCTCAAGGCACTTCACAAAGTAAACATTCCAATACAGTTCGGTTCATTAAGCCAATCAGTAAAAAAGTTTCCTATATAAGGAACCCAGCAGATTGCATCAAGACACTGACTGTGTGTTGATACAATCCTCATACTAAGCAAGCATGTAGCGACAGTGGGAATGAAAACTCCCTTTTAACAGGAAAAAACCTCCAGAGGATCCTGGCTCAGTATGAGCAGCCATCCGCTACGACTCACTGGGGATTGAGAAGACAGAGCAGGCACACGCACACCCCACACCCACACACACACACACACCATATATATCAAGTAGTGTTTCTATGGCTACACTGTGATTTCTTAGTAAAAGTTCTATTTAGTAAGAGAAACTTTATTGTCTTTATCTGAGTGAATCTATAATTATCCACACTGGGCCAACATGAAAAACTGGGACAAAGTCATGGGCCAAACTCAATATTTATTGACATTTCTACTGTAACTGTGCACATTTTCCTTTATGTTCAGATATATAATGTTGAACTTTTTCATATAGAAACAGACTTTAGGTTTGCTTTAGCAATGAAGCTGAAAAAATAAAGTTTAATTTATGAACGAATAAAATTTGAACATAAACACACAACAGTGGTATTTGTCACTTATCTAGCCTTTCAAGTTCCTTTTGATCGTAAACTCTTTCTCACAGGACAACAAAATACCAAAAAATAACAATTTCCTTTAATGAAAGTGCAATCTTTTAATTATTAACAGTCCATGCCTCAGAGTAGAAAAAAGTGCATAACAACATTCAAGCTCAGTTATGTCAACAAATTATACTTTTATATTAACAATAAATGTGAAATAATAAGTGTAATATTATGAATGCACAAGTAATTACATTTGAAGTAAAACACACAACAGTGGTATTCATCACTTATCATGTTAATATAGCATCAGTTCCTTCCTTTAGGACTTTAGTGACTTTTTATCCTCCACTGTGAAGCTGTCCAGACTGGTGATTGTTGGTGATTTTAACATTCACATTGATGATGACTGACCACTTTCACTCAGCATGTTTCTGGCTCCATACACACCAGGGGACATATTCTGGACCTTGTTTTTACCCTGGGTTTAAATGTTGACAGATGTTTATATCTCAGATCATCGTTGCATTTTCTTTAACTTGTCAAGTTTCTGCGTCCCCACCTCCTGCTCGCCGTTTGGTTAGTTCTCGTTTTCTTAATGAGAGCACAGCTAGCTAATGTTCTGCTGCTTCCAATCCACCTTTACCCTCTGATACTGACCCTGACTCTTTGACTACTCACTTTAACGAGCACTGCCTCTCCATTCTGGACAACATCTGTCCTGTCAGAACCAGATCAGTTCCTGCTGTGAACCCTACTCCTTGGTTTAACGACAGCATTCGCAGCCTGGCGCGCCAGTGCAGAAAAACTGAGCGCCTGTGGAAGAAAACTCGTCTCCATGTCCATCTGATGCATCTAAAGGATCTTCTGACCTCCTTTAACTCTGCAGTCAGACACCAGGGCTGCATATTTCTCCAACCTGGTGTCCCAGAGAGTAAAGGATATCCTGAAGTATTGTTTAACACCATCAGCACCATAGTCTCTCCTGCCTCCCCTACAGACTCCATTCACTCTGATGGAGACTGAGAACTTTTCATCTTACTTTGTAAATAAAGTCAGTCAGGTTAGATCATAGCATCTCTCCTTCAGCCTCATCTCTGCCTCCTCCAACTCCAACCCGACCCGTCCTCCTAGATAGCTTTGCTCCTGTTTCTTTACCTGAACTAACCAAACTAGTTAACTCTATGAAAACATCTGCATGCCCCCTCGACATCTTACCCTCATCTTTGTTTAAAAATGCTTTTCAGTCCATCTGTCCCAGCGTGCTCTCTGTAATTAATGCTTCTCTGGTCAGGTCCCTGCTTATTTTAAGAATGCTGTAATCCACCCGCTTCTTAAAAAACCCAATCTTGATCCATCTCTCCATAGCAGCTTCAGACAAACCTCTAAACTTCCGTTCATCTTCAAGATCTTGGAAAAGGTTGTGTCTAACAACTCACAGCTGCTCTTGATGAACATAACATCTACAATAGTTTCCAGTCAAGTTTCCGTAGAGCTCATTCTACTGAAACAGCTCTTCTCAGGGTCTCTAATGACCTTCTGACTCACAGTGATGCAGGGGACTGTTCTGTTCTGGTTCTGCTGGACCTGACTGCAGCCTTTGACACTGTTGACCATCACCTGCTACTGGATAGGCTGAGAGACTGGGTAGGCCTATCAGGAACTGCTCTGGAGTGGTTCTCCTCTTATCTATCAGAGCGTTCTTTCTCTGTGTGGCCATCTCCAACTTCTGGTCCTCTATTCAATTCAATTAAATTCAATTCAGTTTATTTCTATAGCGCCAAATCACGAAAAGAGTCGTCTCAAGGCACTTCACAAAGTAAACATTCCAATACAGTTCAGTTCATTAAGCCAAAAAAGTTTCCTATATAAGGAACCCAGCAGATTGCATCAAGACACTGACTGTGTGTTGATACAATCCTCATACTAAGCAAGCATGTAGCAACAGTGGGAAGGAAAACTCCCTTTTAACAGGAAGAAACCTCCAGAGGATCCTGGCTCAGTATGAGCAGCCATCCGCTACGACTCACTGGGGATTGAGAAGACAGAGCAGGCACACGCACACCCTCACACACACACACACACACACACACACACACACACACACACACACACACACACACACACACACACACACACACACACACACACACACACACGCACGCACGCACGCACACACACACGCACGCACACACGCACACACACACACACACACACACACACACACACACACACACACACCCACACACACACACACACACACACACACACACACACACACCCACGAACAAACACACACACACACACACACACGCACGCACGCACGCACGCACGCACACACACACACACACACACACACACACCCCACACCCACACACACCATATATATCAAGTAGTGTTTCTATGGCTACACTGTGATTTCTTAGTAGAAGTTCTATTTAGTAAGAGAAACTTTATTGTCTTTATCTGAGTGAATCTATAATTAATTCAATAGGTGAACTAATAGTAGCACATTCTATGTTAAAGAAAGTGAGATGTAATATCAGGAGAGGGAGAATGTTCAGTGGTTGGCAGCAGTGTGCCAGCCGATGGCCCCTTCCATGAGGCCACCACAGCTCAGCAGAACGCCAGTGTAGCTTCTTCTGGGGAGAAAAACACTTAGAGAGAAAATAAAGTTAACAGCTGAAATAACAGGAAATAATGCAATTAGAGAGTGGTGGTAGAAGAGAGTAGCAGAGTGTGGAAAGTGGTCAGTATGTCCTCCAGCAGTCTAAGTCTATAGCAGCATAACTACAGAGATAACTCAGGATAACCTAGCCTTTTAGATGGAGGTCTTTAACGACTGTAGTCCCCGCTGTACACTCCACCTCCCTCTGCTCCCCACTCGTCTAAACCTGGGCTAACATCAGAATTTAACCATAAGCCCTATCAAATAGAAAAGTTTTGAGCCTAGTCTTAAAAGTAGACAAGGTGTCTGCCTCACGNGCTGGGAGCTGGTTCCACAGTAGAGGAGCCTGATAGCTAAAAGATCTGCCTCCCATCCTACTTTTAGATATTCTAGGAACCACCAGTAAACCTGCAGTCTGAGAGCCAAGTGCTCTGTTAGGAACATATGGAACAATCAGATCACTGATGTATGATGGAGCTTGATTATTAAGAGCTTTATATGTGAGAAGGAGGATCTTAAAATCTATTCTGAATTTAACAGGCAGCCAATGTAGGGAAGCTAAAACAGGAGAGATGTGGTCTCTCTTTTTAATTCTCATCAGAACTCTAGCTGCAGCATTTTGGACCAGCTGAAGACTTTTGACTACATTCTGTGGACCTCCTGATAGTAATGAATTACTGCAGTAATCCAACCTTGAGGTAATAAATGCATGAACCAGTTTTTCAGCATCACTCCTGGAAAAGATGCTTCTAATCTTAGCAATATTCCGAAGGTGGAAAAAGGAAATCCTACAAACCTGTTTAACGTGGGATTTGAATGACATGTCCTGGTCAAAGATTACACCGAGGTTCTTTACTTTGTTCTCTGAGGCTAATTTAATACCGTTTAGATCAGGTGACTGACTAAGCAGTTTCCTTTTCTGAGGTTCTGGTCCAAAGATGATAACTTCAGTCTTGTCTGGATTTAACAGCAAAAGGTTTAGAGTCATCCAGATTTTTATGTCTTCAAGACAAGCCTGTAGTCTACCTAACTGATTAGGTTCATCAGGGTTTATGGATAAATATAACTGAGTATCATCAGCATAACAGTGGAAGTTTATCCCATGTTGTCTAATGATTTTACCAATTGGAAGCATATATATAGTGAAAAGAATTGGTCCAAGTACTGAACCCTGTGGTACTCCACAAGTAACTCTAGAGTATGAAGAAGATTTCTCATGTGCATGAACAAACTGGAATCTGTCAGATAAATAAGATTTAAACCAGCCTAGCGCTGTTCCTTTGATCCCTACAACATGTTCAAGCCTTTCTAAGAGAATATTGTGATCGACTGTGTCAAAAGCAGCACTGAGGTCCAACAAGACCAGAACAGACACAAGATTCTTATCTGAGGCCGTGAGAATATCCTTTGTAACTGTCACTAATGCGGTTTCAGTGCTGTGATACTCTCTAAAACCTGACTGAAATTCCTCAAACATATCATTAGTGTTTAGATGCTCACATACTGGATTGGCCACTATTTTCTCAAGGACTTTAGATAAAAATGGGAGATTAGATATTGGTCTATAATTCATTAGGTCATCTGGATCCAGAGAAGGTTTCTGAAGTAGAGGTTTAATTACAGCAACCTTAAACTCCTGCGGTACGTATCCATTTACTAAGGATAGGTTAATTATATCTAAAATGGGGGCAGTAACCAAAGGAAATGTTTCTTTAAATAATTTGGTTGGGATTGGGTCTAAAATACAAGTTGAAGGTTTAGATGAAGCTAATATTTTTGATGAAGCTAATACCACCTCCCTCACCCATGGTGCCCCACAAGGTTCTGTGCTGGGCCCTCTACTCTTCCTCCTTTATCTGCTCCCTCTTCAGTACATCCTGAGCTCTTTCAAAGGAATTTCCTACCATCTTTACGCAGATAGCATCCAACTGTACATCTCCTTCAAGCCCCATGAGATGTCTAAGCTGCAGTTGTTGCACAGCTGCTTAGACTCTATTGAAACCTGGATGGCTGGGAACTTTCTACAGCTGAATGAAGCAAGACTGAGATCCTCATCTGTGCCCCAGACAAGCTGGTTCCCAAAGTCAGAGACTCTCTTGGTCAGCTTGCTTCTCACACCAAACCCTCTGTCAGGAATCTTGGTGTGACCTTTGACTCAGCTTTCACCCTGGATTCTCATGTCAGTTCTCTTGTTCGCTCTTCCTTCTTCCATCTCAGGGACATTGCTAAGCTGAGTCCCATTCTGTCCCGCTCTGAACTGGAGATTGTTCTCCACACCTTCATCTCCTCACTCTTAGACTACTGCAACTGGCTTTTCACTTGTCTGAGCAGAACCTCCCCGAACCGTCTACAGGTGGTCCAGAATGCCTGTGCTAGGCTGCTGACCAAGTCCTCCAAACACACCCACGTCACCCCGCTCCTCTTCCAGCTTCACTGGCTGCTGGTTAACTTCAGGATTCATTTCAAGATCCTGGTTCTGGTTTTTAGGGCCTTACATGGACAAGCACCATCATACATTGGTGATCTTCTCAGTCCCTACACCCCCAGCAGGTCCCTGAGGTCCAGTGATCAAAGCCTACTGGTTGTGCAGCGCACCAGGCTAAAGACCAAAGGTGACAGATCATTTGCTGCTGTGGCCCCCAGACTCTGGAGCTCTCTCCCCCTGAGCCTGAGATCAGTGGACTCAGTGGTCTCCTTTAGAAACTCACCTGTTCAGGTGGCTTTGGAGGGACCTCCTGCTGATTCTTCATCACTACCTTCTCTTCATTCTGCTCTGTCTACCATTTCTGCCTTTCCCAGGATCCACTGATCACCCTTTTCTTATTCATTTTCCTTTTGCCTTTTTTCACATCCTTTTTTAATCACAACTTTTACTTTTCCCTTTTTTGATATTTTTAATAATTTTTTTATTTTTATTTTACTTTTTGTTTTTGTGAAGCGCCTCGTGATTTTTACCTTGAGAGACACTATACAAAAGATCATTTCTTCTTCTTCTCAAGTTCCTTTTGGATGTCAACTCTTTCACAGGACAACAAAATACCAAAAAATAACAATTTCCTTCAATGAAAGTGCAAGTTTTTAACTATTAACAGACCCTGCATCAGAGTAGAAAAAGTGCATAAGAACAACATTCATACAAGCTCAGCTGATTTATTCTGATGCACTTGGGTTGGAGCCAGAAACCTGCATCTCTTCTTGGATGCAAATGTGCTGTTAGGCTCTGAGCTGAGGAAATCCTCAGGATCGAGTGAAGGTGTTCATCAGTTAGACAACTCCTGTGTTGTGTTTTGTTCATCTTCATCAAGAAAAAAAAGTTGCTCACACAGTTATGTGCTGCTGAACATGGACAGCATTTTAGCAGCTTGTGCACGGAGTTGGGGCAGTGTGTCTGTGAGGAAAAATGGAAACTGTGCAGAACCCACAGAGTCAGTGTGTCATTACGCTGCAGTTCAATCAGCTCCGTTTGAAGGTTGCTTGGTGTGCTTTCCACATCAACCGCAAAATCACAGAGCAGTTGGAACCTTGATTTCTGTGCTTCAAAGTCCGCAAATCTCCGCGTGAACTGGGCGCTGAGTTGTTCAGTGAACTGTGCAGTGAGCAACAAGGTGGGAGAGATCTGCTTATTCATAGTTTGGCAGCAAGGAAAATGACTAAAGTTTCCTTGCAACAACGGTTTCTCCCAGAGACACAACTTGGTTTTAAAAGCCCTCACCGCAGCGTACATGTCTGTGATCATGAGGCCCCGCCCCTGAAGCTGCAAGTTGAGCACGTCAAGGTGGCTCAGGATGGCACAGAGAAATGCCAGCTCACACAGAAACGTTTTATCCTGGAGTTCTGGGGTGTCTTTCCCTTTGCATTCCAGAAACTGTGAGATTTTCTTGCGCAGCTCGAAATGTCTTTTCAGTACTTTCCCCCAGCTTAGCCATCTCATCTGTGTGATAGGGCACATCTGTGTATTCTGAACCCAACTCCTCCAGGAAAGACTTGAACTGGCGGTGATTCAAACCTTTGGCTTGTATGAAGTTACCAACTCATGTTAAGCTGGTCATGACAGGTTCTTTTTCTAGAGCTTTGCCACACAGAACTTCCTGGTGTATGATGCAGTGATAAACTAAGCTCACCTGCATTCTTCTCCTGAATCCTGCCCACCAGTCCACTTTTTGGTCCGCACATTGTAGGCGCACCATCTGTTGTCAGTGTCACAAATTTATCCCAAGGCAGCCTCAGTTCACCGACACATTTGGACACCTCTTCAAAGATTTCTTTTCCTGTGGTTGTGCCATGCATTGATTTTAATCCCAAAAGTCCCTCTGTAACACACAGACTCGAGTCCACTCCACGGATGTAGATTGACAGCTGAGCAGTATCGGATGTATCGCTGCTCTGATCCTCATCAAGAGAGTATATGATAAAATCTTTTCCCTTTGTCATCAGCTGTTTTTGTAGCTTGGCAGCAAGCTCACATGCACGCTCAGCCACGGTGTTTCTGCTCAGGCTCACATTTAAAAATGCTTGCCTTTTATCTTGGCAGACAATGTCACAAACTTTGACCATGCACTTTTTTACAAACGCTCCATCACTAAATGGCTGGGCTGGTTTTGCAAAGTCTGCTACCGCGGCAAAATTGGCTTTAACGGCAGCATCACTTTGTGGTTTTGCTTTTGCAAACAGTTTGCCAGGAAACCAGACTTTTTTTCATCTCATCCACCTTCTGGAGCTTGTTTTCCACATCTAAGTCCTTGTACTTGTAACGTTTCATTTCATAATGTCTTTTTATGTTGTATTCATGCATTGCCGCCATGGTGGCTCAAACAGGTTTGTCCTTTACATTCGTGAACAGATAATCTGCCTCCTACCTGTCTTGAAATATCTGATTTTCCATCTTTCGCTTGGCCATTTTGGGTGAGGGAGTGGGAATGTTTGTCCAAGACTGGTAGCGCGGATGAATGACTGCAAACAACACAAAAGGAGGGAGGAGCTTTGCGGGCTCGACCGACGCGCCAGCACAGCAAAACATTCTGGGATTTGTGGTATTAGCAGCATATGCGCTGGCGGGCCAATTTTAATACACATTAAAAATGATCTCGTGGGCCAAATAGAAATAAACCGCGGGCCAAATTTGGCCCAAGGGCCTGAGTTTGACACCTGTGCTTTAGGGGTTACTTTTTTTATAGTTTAATAAATGTTGGATTGAACTAGTGGTCAGATATAACTAAAGACTACATTCAAGTATGTGAAAGTAGGCATGAGGCTCACTTTACATGACCAAACAAAAAACCAAAACCCACATTAGACGATTCAATAATAAAACAATTTCCAACAGTCACTGTTGCGGTGCTGTGGTACTGGTGGGTATTTGTGTTGGTTTTTCATTTCCAAAAGAGAGAGGCAGATGGAGTTCGATCTATTTTAGGAGATTTGTCAAACAGGACCGCAGCAGGAGCCTCTGTTACCCTCTGGAAAGCTCAGATGGGACCACAGGAGCTGCAGCAAATGAGATCACAGGCTTCCAACCACATGTGACAAACAGGAAATCAGACGAGAGACAGCTGGTTTTGTTACTATCACGGTCAGAGAACCATCAAATGTGTCATTGCCTTCACATTTCTGTTGAACTGGAAACGTTTCTCTTACCTTTAGAGAAATAACAGACAAATATTAAAGTTCACAACTTGAACAGGCTTGACCACACATACAGTTAGCTTTTCACCAGACTTTAATTTAAAAGCTTCTACACATGATGATCAAACAGAAGAGGAAAAGACTGCTGTTGCTCATATATTTCAGAGCTTGATTGCTGGTTTCAATCAATCAATCAAGTTTATTTGTCTAGCGCTTTCCACAACCATAAAAGGTGACCAAAGTGTTTTACATAATAAAAGAAAAAAAACCATAGAGCACAAAAATAGAAATTACCATAAAAATAGCACTTAAAACCTCAAAATGAAAAACTGATTAACAGGCTACACATGTAGAAATACACAAATCATAAAAGATAAAAAAGAAGAGTAAAAGAACAGATGGGAACTAGTAAATCCCTACAAACTAAATGCCTGCTGAAAAGGTGCGTTTTAAGCTTTGATTTAAAATTGGACATGTTTGTCGTCAGGTGTTAACTTCAGGGTTCATTTCAAGATCCTGGTTGTGGTTTTTAGGGCCTTACATGGACAAGCACCATCATACATTGGTGATCTTCTCAGTCCCTACACCCCCAGCAGGTCCCTGAGGTCCAGTGATCAAAGCCTACTGGTTGTGCAGCGCACCAGGCTAAAGACCAAAGGTGACAGATCATTTGCTGCTGTGGCCCCCAGACTCTGGAACTCTCTCCCCCTGAGCCTGAGACCAGTGGACTCAGTGGTCTCCTTTAAAATCTCACCTGTTCAGGTGGCTTTGGTGTGACCTCCTGTTGATTCTTCATCACTACCTTCTCTTCAGTGGCGGCTCGTCCATAGGGGGCGCTGGGGCGCCGCCCCACCTGTCTCACAGGAAGGAGAAGAAGAAGAAGATAGGAATCACAAAATATATTTAAAAAAACATAAAAAGTAAACTAAATGATCTATACACCATATGGACTAAGTGCTGTGTGTAATCTGTGTTAAATAATGTTCCTTTTACTTTTAACACGGCCGTATCATCGACGTACTTGTCACGTGTCCTCTCGCGGGCGTGGCAATCTTTACCATTGACTTAATATGGGCTAACTGGCGCATGTGCAGTGGTTCCCCAAACCGTCCACAACGAGAAAGAATAGGAGAGCGTTTGGTCGCATCTTTTAGCGATCGTCGCCGCCTCACCGGGTGAATTCTGCTCAGACCAGGGGGAGGAGATCGCTCATTGGTCAGGTTGTTCACCCCGCCCAGAGGCGAAAACTTTCCACAGGCTAGCGCGTCGTGCTAGTTCAGTTTGTTGTTGTAGCTTCTGCCGCGCACACCTCAACTATGGAAAAAACAAATACAGTTGCGTCTTTGAAAAGCGAGCCGTTTAGTAGGAGGACACGACAGGAAAAACTTGGCCTTAAAGAGCTTGGACCCGACCAGCCGGACATTAAAATAAAGCAACAAACGCAGGACAGAGGGAGAAGTTACACAAGGATATTTTCCCAGCAAAACAATGCCAGCAAACAGTCTGATCAGCTCAGGATATAGAACTTCACGAACCGAGTGGATTTTATTTACTACACCACACGGATTATGGCCATAACCTGCAGGTAAGCCTCATTTTAGCTTTTGGCTTCAGGAAATTAGCATGCTGCCTCGTTAGCAGCTAGCACCGCTCCATACGGTTTGAACTAAGAGTGGTACTGCTATTCTTCTTGTTTGTGAGTCTGGGCTTTAATCTAAATGCCTGCTTCTGTGGATATCTTGCGTTGTGTCACTGTGTGTTTTTCTGGATACGTGTAGCGTCTATTTTATGGCCTCACGTTTATTTACAGCTTATTGGGTGTTGGTAGAAAGTGGATTCTATTGACTAGATTAGCCTACTTAAGTGTGTGTGAAGTTTGTGTAATATATGGGTGAATGGATGAATATTAAGAATGTTTTTGTCAAAAAGATGACTTTTTGAACAACTTTGTTGCCGGAAGTGCTACTGTGACCGTCAGTTGTGTAACACAGATGCATATGAATCAATGGTAATTTGGCGCCCCCTAGTGGTAATATGTGGTTAGCGCCCCACCCAAAAAAAAAGTCACCGGCCGCCACTGCTTCTCTTCATTCTGCTGTTTCTACCATTTCTGCCGTTCCCGGGATCCATTGACTACCCTTTTCTTATTAGTTTGAATGCTTGTTAAAGCATTCAAAGTATTGTTTTCCTGTTTCTCTTTATTATTCTTCCGACTTCCGCCTTCCGTACGTTTTTTGGACCTTTTCAACTCATTCAGACTTTCAGCGATTTCAACAAATGTGGTATCAAACCGTTCAGCTCGTTCAGGTCTTTCCGGCTATGACTTTTGGTATTGATATTTTCAACCGTTTCCGAAATATTCAGCTTTTTCTATGATTTTTTTCCCATAGGAATGAATGGGAAGCCCTTAAAATTCTCAAAACTTTTGGCCAAACCATTCATCTCTTTGAGAGTTAACTACTTCAGCATACTTTAACCTAGAAACGTCATTTAAAGTTTAAACAAGTCACAAGACTTTCAACTATTTGCCGATGACTCAGTGTCTTGATATGTTTTACAGTTTTTCTAAAATCACAGTTTAAGTTTTATGTACAGTTTGGGATCTTTCAGGAAACGTCACCACAAAATGACTGGGAAAGATAGGAGCTCAGAAGTGACTTTGTGCCGCTTCAGGATTTGTCCTGGGTGAACAGTAAATCTCATGAAATTGAGACTTGCACTGAATGATAGCTGACAGATATACCTACGTTTTGAGCTATAATTGATCAATCTACTCAAAGTATTGTGGCTGTAAGACAGTTTTTGGTGCTTATGAAAACAGTTGAGGAAAC
>SSNS01000689.1:220754-231340 GCA_006937985.1 Aphyosemion australe | reverse complement strand
CTGTGAAATTTAATGACTGAATCTGATTTTGAAGAACTACTATAATCCGTGTATACCATTAGGACGGTTGAATATTTTTCTCAATGCCTAGTTCTGTATTTTGCAAAATTTTTCAGCTTGTGCCATGTTTTATGTATCAACAGGCGCTGTGGCTTAGTTGGTCAAAGTGCCTGTCTATTAAACAGGAGATCCTGGGTTCAAATCCCAGCAGTGCATTATCCATTGTATAAAACGTTTAAGTTTGGGGAATCTTATGATTTCCTGGACATAGACAGTCAGACCTTGTTCATAACACTGGTGAAGGCTTTTTCTGCAAGATTTAATGACTGAATCTGATTTTGAAGTACAACAGTAATCTGTGTATACCATTTGGACAGTTGATTTTTTTTTCAATGCATAGATTTGTGTTTTGCAAAAATGTTCTACCTGTACCACTTTCTTTCAGCAACAGGTGCTGTAGCTTAGAGGCCAAATCGCCTGTCTTGTAAATAGGAGATCCTGAGTTCAACTCCCAGCAGTGCCATATCCTTTGTATAAAACGTTTAAGTGTGGGAAAACTTATGATTTCCTGGACATAGACAGTCAGACCTTGTTCATAACACTGGTGAAGGCTTTTTCTGCAAGATTTAATGACTGAATCTAATTTTGAAGTACTACAGTAATCTGTGTATATCATTTGGACAGTTGATTTTTTTTCAACGCATAGATTTGTGTTTTGCAAAAATGTTCTACCTGTACCACTTTCTTTCAGCAACAGGTGCTGTAGCTTAGTGGCCAAAGCGCCTGTCTTGTAAACAGGAGATCCTGGGTTCAAATCCCAGCAGTGCCTTATACTGTGTATGAGCCATTAAACTTTGTGATTACTCCAAATTCTCTGGCCCTAGACATTCAGAATTTTCTTTCAACACCATTGAAGGCTTCTTCTGCAACATTTAATGACTAAATTTGATTTTGAAGTACTACAGTAATCTGGGTAAATCATTAGGACAGATGACAGTTTTTTAAAATGCCAAAATATGTCTGTTGCAAAAGGTTTCTGCTTGTGCCACTTATTCTTTTCAGCAGGCGCTGTAGCTTAGTGGCCAAAGCGCCTGTCTCGTAAACAGGAGATCCTGGGTTCAAATCCCAGCAGTGCCTTGTACTGTGTATAAACTATGTAAATTCTCAGAATTCCCTTACCATAACCAATCATACTGTAATTGTGACATTGGTAAGCTATTTTTCTGTGAAAATAAATGACTGAATCTGATTTTGAAGTACTACAGTAATCTGTGTATACCATTAGGACAGTTGACTTCATTTTTAAATGCATGAATTTGTGACTTGCAAACATTTTCTTCCTGTGCCACTTACCTCTTCAACAGTTGCTGTAGCTTAGTGGCCAACGCGCCTGTCTTGTATACACAAAATCCTGAGTTAAAATCTCAGCAGTGCCTTGTACTTTCTGTACTATAAACCAGAGAACTGTGTGAATCCTCAAAATCTTGGGACCATAGACAGTGAGATTAGGTCTGTGAAACTGCCGAGCTCTTTTTCTGTAACATTTAATGACTGAATCTGATTTTGAAGAACTACTGTAATCCGTGTATACCTTTAGGACGGTTGAATAATTTTCCTCAATGCCTTGTTTTGTATTTTGCAAAATTTTTCAGCTTCTGCAACATTTAATGACTAAATTTGATTTTGAAGTACTACAGTAATCTGGGTAAATCATTAGGACAGATGACAGTTTTTTAAAATGCCAAAATTTGTCTGTTGCAAAAGGTTTCTGCTTGTGCCACTTATCCTCTTCAGCAGGAGCTGTAGCTTAGTGGCCAAAGCGCCTGTCTCGTAAACAGGAGATCCTAGGTTCAAATCCCAGCAGTGCCTTGTACTGTGTATAAACTATGTAAATACTCAGAATTCCCTTACCATAACCAGTCATACTGTAATTGTGACATTGGTAAGCTATTTTTCTGTGAAAATAAATGACTGAATCTGATTTTGAAGTACTACAGTAATCTGTGTATACCATTAGGACAGTTGACTTCTTTTTTAAATGCATGAATTTGTGACTTGCAAACATTTTCTTCCTGTGCCACTTACCTTCTTCAACAGTTGCTGTAGCTTAGTGGCCAACGCGCCTGTCTTGTATACACAAAATCCTGAGTTAAAATCTCAGCAATGCCTTGTACTTTCTGTACTATAAACCAGAGAACTGTGTGAATCCTCAAAATCCTGGGACCATAGACAGTGAGATTAGGTCTGTGAAACTGCCGAGCTCTTTTTCTGTGAATCTGATTTTGAAGAACTACTGTAATCCGTGTATACCTTTAGGACGGTTGAATAATTTTCCTCAATGCCTTGTTTTGTATTTTGCAAAATTTTTCAGCTTGTGCCATATTTTATGTATCAACAGGCCCTGTGGCTTAGTTGGTCAAAGTGCCTGTCTAGTAAACAGGAGATCCTGGGTTCAAATCCCAGCAGTGCCTTATCCTTTGAATAAAACATTTAGGTGTGGGAAAACTTATGATTTCCTGGACATAGACAGTCAGACCTTGTTCATAACACTGGTGAAAGCTTTTTCTGCAAGATTTAATGACTGAATCTGATTTTGAAGTACTACAGTAATCTGTGTATACCATTTGGACAGTTGATTTTTTTTTCAATGCATGGATTTGTGTTTTGCAAAAAAGTTCTACCTGTACCACTTTCTTTCAGCAACAGGCGCTGTAGCTTAGTGGCCAAAGCGCCTGTCTTGTAAACAGAAGATCCTGGGTTCAAATCCCAGCAGTCCCTTATACTGTGTATGAGCCATTAAAATTTGTGATTACTCCAAATTCTCTGGCCCTACACATTCAGATTTTTCTTGCAACACCATTGAAGGCTTTTTCTGCAACATTTAATGACTGAATTTGATTTTGAAGTACTACAATAATCTGGGTAAATCATTAGGACAGATGACAGTTTTTTAAAATCCCAAAATTTGTCTGTTGCAAAAGGTTTCTGCTTGTGCCACTTATCCTCTTGAGCAGGCGCTGTAGCTTAGTGGCCAACTCGCCTGTCTTGTAAACAGGGGGTCCTGGTTTCAAATCCCAGCAGTGCCTTATACTGTGTATGAGCCATTAAACTTTGTGATTACTCCAAATTCTCTAGTCCTAGACATTCAGATTTTTCTTGCAACACCATTGAAGGCTTTTTCTGCAACATTTAATGACTGAATTTGATTTTGAAGTACTACAATAATCTGGGTAAATCATTAGGACAGATGACAGTTTTTTAAAATCCCAAAATTTGTCTGTTGCAAAAGGTTTCTGCTTGTGCCACTTATCCTCTTGAGCAGGCGCTGTAGCTTAGTGGCCAACTCGCCTGTCTTGTAAACAGGGGGTCCTGGTTTCAAATCCCAGCAGTGCCTTATACTGTGTATGAGCCATTAAACTTTGTGATTACTCCAAATTCTCTAGTCCTAGACATTCAGATTTTTCTTGCAACACCATTGAAGGCTTTTTCTGCAACATTTAATGACTGAATTTGATTTTGAAGTACTACAATAATCTGGGTAAATCATTAGGACAGATGACAGTTTTTTAAAATGCCAAAATTTGTCTGTTGCAAAAGGTTTCTGCTTGTGCCACTTACCCTCTTCAGAAGGTGCTGTAGCTTAGTGGTCAAAGCGCCTGTCTCGTAAACAGGAGATCCTGGGTTCAAATCCCAGCAGTGCCTTGTACTGTGTATAAACTAGAGAACTATGTAAATACTCAGAATTCCCTTACCATAACCAGTCATACTGTATTTGTGACATTGGTAAGCTATTTGTCTGTGAAAATAAATGACTGAATCTGATTTTGAACAACTACTGTAATCCGTGTGTAACATTAGGACGGTTGAATATTTTTCCTCAATGCGTAGTTCTGTATTTTGCAAAAATGTTCAGCTTGTGTCATATTGTATGTATCAGCAGGCGCTGTGGCTTAGTTGGTCAGAGTGCCTGTCTAGTAAACAGGAGATCCTGGGTTCAAATCCCAGCAGTGCCTTATCTTTGTATAAAACATTTAAATGTGGGAAAACTTATGATTTCCTGGACATAGACAGTCAGACCTTGTTCATAACACTGGTGAAGGTTTTTTCTGCAACATTTAATGACTGAATCTGATTTTGAAGTACTACAGTAATCTGTGTATACCATTTGGACAGTTGACTTTTTTTTTACAATGCATGGATTTGTGTCTTGTAAACATTTTCTACCTGTGCCACTTACCCTCTTCAACAGGCGCTGTGGCTTAGTGGCCAACGCGCCTGTCTCGTATACACAAAATCCTGAGTTAAAATCTCAGCAGTGCCTTGTACTTTCTGTACTATAAACCAGAGAACTGTGTGAATCCTCAAAATCCTGAAACCATAGACAGTGAGATTAGGTCTGTGAAACTGCAGAGCTCTTTTTCTGTGAAATTTAATGACTGAATCTGATTTTGAAGAACTACTATAATCCGTGTATACCATTAGGACGGTTAAATATTTTTCCTCAATGCCTAGTTTTGTATTTTGCATAATTTTTCAGCTTGTGCCATATTTTATGTATCAACAGACGCTGTGGCTTAGTTGGTCAAAGTGCCTGTCTAGTAAACAGGAGATCCTGGGTTCAAATCCCAGCAGTTCCTTATCCTTTGTATAAAAAATTTAAGTGTGGGAAAACTTATGATTTCCTGGACATAGACAGTCAGACCTTGTTCATAACACTGGTGAAGGCTTTTTCTGCAAGATTTAATGACTGAATCTGATTTTGAAGTACTACAGTAATCTGTGTATACCATTTGGACAGTTGATTTTTTTTCCATGCATAGATTTGTGTTTTGCAAAAATGTTCTACCTGTACCACTTACTTTCAGCAACAGGCGCTGTAGCTTAGTGGCCAAAGCGCCTGTCTTGTAAACAGGAGATCCTGGGTTCAAATCCCAGCAGTGCCTTATACTGTGTATGAGCCATTAAACTTTGTGGTTACTCCAAATTCTCTCGCCCTAGACATTCAGATTTTTCTTGCAACACCATTGAAGGCTTTTTCTGCAACATTTAATTACTGAATCTGATTTTGAAGTACTACAATAATCTGGGTAAATCATTAGGACAGATGACATTTTTTTTTAAATGCCAAAATTTGTCTGTTGCAAAAGGTTTCTGCTTGTGCCACTTATCCTCTTCAGCAGGCGCTGTAGCTTAGTGGCCAAAGCACCTGTCTCGTAAACAGAAGATATTCAGTCCAAATCCCAGCAGTGCCTGGTACTGTATATAAACTAGAGAACTATGTAAATACTCAGAATTCCCTTACCATAACCAGTCATACTGTATTTGTGACATTGGTAAGCTCTTTTTCTGTGAGAATAAATGACTGAATCTGATTTTGAAGTACTACAGTAATCTGTGTATACCATTAGGACAGTTGACTCTTTTTTTAAAAATGCATGGATTTGTGACTTGCAAACATTTTCTACCTGTGCCACTTACCCTCTTCAACAATTGCTGTAGCTTAGTGGCCAACGCGCCTGTCTCGTATACACAAATTCCTGAGTTAAAATCTCAGCAGTGCCTTGTACTTTCTGTACTATAAACCAGAGAACTGTGTGAATCCTGAAACCATAGACAGTGAGATTAGGTCTGTGAAACTGCCGAGCTCTTTTTCTGTGAAATTTAATGACTGAATCTGATTTTGAAGAACTACTATAATCCGTGTATACCATTAGGACGGTTGAATATTTTTCTCAATGCCTAGTTCTGTATTTTGCAAAATTTTTCAGCTTGTGCCATGTTTTATGTATCAACAGGCGCTGTGGCTTAGTTGGTCAAAGTGCCTGTCTATTAAACAGGAGATCCTGGGTTCAAATCCCAGCAGTGCATTATCCTTTGAATAAAACTTTTGTTACGACCCGGCTCTAAGCCATAACAAAAAAGGAAGAATCGTGGGAGTATCAGTGAACAAACATTTTATTTCTGAGCAGTCCTCAACAAATGCTCCCTCTGGAGCCTCTCTCCGAGCCTCCTGGGTCTGGCTCCCTTTTGTCTTCTCCAGCAGGCAAAAACCTCCCAGCTGTCTCCAGTCCCTGATTATCATGATCAGCTCCACCTGGAAACAATCAGGCACCTGAACAACCCCATCAAGGGTACAGGCCTGGGGTCGTCACACCCCCCCACATCAAGACAGGGTCACAAGAACCCTGGACCGGCAGCCAACCACGTCCCTCCAAGAGTCAATCCCAGGTCGCCACAGGAACCGTCCCCTAGGTGAAAAACAAATAACACATAGCGTTGCAATACAGAACCGGGACTTAACATGGGGCCCGTGACAACGCGTCCGCAATGACATTGTCTCGGCCCCTGATGTGCCGGATATCCAGAGCATACGACTGCAGGAACAACGACCAACGAACCAGCCGCTGCCCCGGGCTATTCAGGGAGGACAAAAACAAAAGAGGGTTATGATCAGTAAAAACCGTCACCGGTCCTGAACCTACATACACCTCAAAGTGCTGCAGGGACCAAATCAATGCCAGGGTTTCCTTCTCGATGGTTGAATAATTCAACTGATGTCGATTGAATTTTCTTGAGAAAAAACACACTGGTCTGACAATTCCCTGGTCGTCCATCTGGAGGAGCACACCACCCGCCCCCACATGACTAGCATCAACCTGCAGATGGAAAGGCATAGACATATTTGGAGCCGATAAAACTGAGTCACAAAGGAGTGCCTTAACCTTATCAAAAGCCTGCTGGCAGGCTACAGACCACTCAAATTTCACCCTGCCTTTTAAGAGGTCTGTCAAAGGAGCCACAACAGTGGAAAAGTTGCAACAAAATCGCTGATAAAACCCAACCAACCTCAAAAACCTCATAAGTTCCTTTTTGGTGGTGGGAGGTGGAAAAACATCTATCGCCTCCACCTTTGCGCGCAGGGGACAAACCCTGCCTTGACCGACTTGGTGACCCAGGTATGTCACCGTGGCCTGCGCAAACTCACACTTAGCCAAATTTATGGTCAAACAAGCCGAGGCCAAGCGATCAAACAAGTCTCTTATCCGTTCCAGGTGAGACGACCATGTGTCCGAATAGATGACTACGTCATCGAGATACACCGCACACCCATCCATACCGCTCACTACCGCGTTCATCAAACGCTGGAAGGTAGCTGGAGCATTCTTCAAGCCGAAAGGCATCACAGCATAACCATACAGTCCACTGGGGGTAATGAATGCTGAGATCTCCTGGGCCCTTTTAGATAAAGGGACCTGCCAATAACCCTTCAGCAGGTCAAACTTGCTGATGAACTTGGCAGCCCCCACTTGATCAATGCAATCATCAACACGAGGCAAAGGGAAGGAATCAGATTTTGTCACGCTGTTAACCTTTCTAAAATCTGAACAAAACCTATAGGTGTTATCAGGTTTTTGAACCAATAGACAAGGGGAGGCCCACGATGAAGACGAAGGCTGAGCTATGTCATTTTGGAGCATATAGTCCACCTCAGCTTCCAACTGTTGACGTTTCTCCGGATTGGTCCTATAGAAACGTTGTTTTATTGGCGGTGTGTCTCCCACATCAATGTCATGTTCAATCAGGTGCGTACGTGATGGAACATCTGAAAACAAGCAAGGATAGGCACTGATTAGCTGAATCAACTCAGACCGTTGAAAGGCCGACAAGTGATTTAACACCCCATCCAAGTTCTGAAGTACTTCTGAGTTCTGAAGGCGACCAGTCAGTAACAGGTCCGACATAGGCAAGTCATCCCGATCAAGCTCCACCCCAAAAGAAGAAGCAGGGCTGCTGACACACACAGGATGAACTCCAGCTCCATGCCCACCCTCGGGTGAGCAACGAGCATAATAAGGCTTCAGCAAATTCACATGACATAGTCGCTTCTTTCTCCGACGATCTGGGGTGGAGATCAGGTAATTTAACTCAGAGAGCCTTTCCAGTACTGTATAAGGACCCGAAAACCTTGCCTGAAAAGGTGAACAAACTAAGGGCAACAAAACCAACACCTGGTCCCCTGGACTGAAAATCCGTCGTTCTGTTTTCTCATCATATACCTGCTTCATTTTCCTCTGAGCAGAAGACAAATTGGCCTTCGCCATCTGAGTAGCTGTATACAGTCTCTGCCTGAAACCATTCACATAGCTAATCAGATTCTGAGGCGGCTCAGCCTCAATCCACTTATTCTGCAGAATAGCTAGGGGTCCTCTCACNTGTGGGAAAACTTATGATTTCCTGGACATAGACAGTCAGACCTTGTTCATAACACTGGTGAAGGCTTTTTCTGCAAGATTTAATGACTGAATCTGATTTTGAAGTACTACAGTAATCTGTGTATACCATTAGGACAGTTGACTTTTTTGTTTACAATGCATGGGTTTGTGTCTTGCAAACATTTTCTACCTGTGCCACTTACCCTCTTCAACAGGTGCTGTGGCTTAGTGGCCAACGCGCCTGTCTCGTATACACAAAATCCTGAGTTAAAATCTCAGCAGTGCCTTGTACTTTCTGTAGTATAAACCAGAAAACTGTGTGAATCCTCAAAATCCTGAAACCATAGACAGTGAGATTAGGTCTGTGAAACTGCCGAGCTCTTTTTCTGTGAAATTCAATGACTGAATCTGATTTTGAAGAACTACTGAAATCCGTGTATACCATTAGGATGGTTGAATAATTTTCCTCAATGCCTAGTTTTGTATTTTGCAAAATTTTTCAGCTTGTGCCATATTTTATGTATCAACAGGCGCTGTGGCTTAGTTGGTCAAAGTGCCTGTCTAGTAAACAGGAGATCCTGGGTTCAAATCCCAGCAGTGCCTTATCCTTTGTATAAAACATTTAAGTGTGGGAAAACTTATGATTTCCTGGACATAGACAGTCAGACCTTGTTCATAACACTGGTGAAGGCTTTTTCTGCAAGATTTAATGACTGAATCTGATTTTGAAGTACTACAGTAATCTGTGTATACCATTAGGACAGTTGACTTTTTTGTTTACAATGCATGGGTTTGTGTCTTGCAAACATTTTCTACCTGTGCCACTTACCCTCTTCAACAGGTGCTGTGGCTTAGTGGCCAACGCGCCTGTCTCGTATACACAAAATCCTGAGTTAAAATCTCAGCAGTGCCTTGTACTTTCTGTAGTATAAACCAGAAAACTGTGTGAATCCTCAAAATCCTGAAACCATAGACAGTGAGATTAGGTCTGTGAAACTGCCGAGCTCTTTTTCTGTGAAATTCAATGACTGAATCTGATTTTGAAGAACTACTGAAATCCGTGTATACCATTAGGATGGTTGAATAATTTTCCTCAATGCCTAGTTTTGTATTTTGCAAAATTTTTCAGCTTGTGCCATATTTTATGTATCAACAGGCGCTGTGGCTTAGTTGGTCAAAGTGCCTGTCTAGTAAACAGGAGATCCTGGGTTCAAATCCCAGCAGTGCCTTATCCTTTGTATAAAACATTTAAGTGTGGGAAAACGTATGCTTTCCTGGACATAGACAGTCAGACCTTGTTCATAACACTGGTGAAACCTTTTTCTGCAATATTTAATGACTGAATCTGATTTTGAAGTACTACAGTAATCTCTGTATACCATTTGGACAGTTGACTTTTTTTTACAATGCATGGATTTGTGTCTTGCAAACATTTTCTACCTGTGCCACTTACCCTCTTCAACAGGTGCTGTGGCTTAGTGGCCAATGCGCCTGTCTCGTATACACAAAATCCTGAGTTAAAATCTCAGCAGTGCCTTGTACTTTCTGTACCATAAACCAGAGAACTGTGTGAATCCTGAAACCATAGACAGTGAGATTAGGTCTGTGAAACTGCCGAGCTCTTTTTCTGTGAAATTTAATGACTGAATCTGATTTTGAAGAACTACTGAAATCCGTGTATACCATTAGGATGGTTGAATATTTTTCCTCAATGCCTAGTTTTGTATTTTGCAAAATTTTTCAGCTTGTGCCATATTTTATGTATCAACAGGTGCTGTGGCTTAGTTGTTCAAAGTACCTGTCTAGTAAACAGGAGATCCTGGGTTCAAATCCCACCAGTGCCTTATCCTTTGTATAAAACATTTAAGTGTGGGAAAACGTATGATTTCCTGGACATAGACAGTCAGACCTTGTTCATAACACTGGTGAAAGCTTTTTCTGCAAGATTTAATTACTGAATCTGATTTTGAAGTACTACAGTAATCTGTGTATACCATTTGGACAGTTGACTTTTTTTTTACAATGCATGGATTTGTGTCTTGCAAACATTTTCTACCTGTGCCACTTACCCTCTTCAACAGGTGCTGTGGCTTAGTGGGCAACGCGCCTGTCTTGTATACACAAAATCCTGAGTTAAAATCTCAGCAGTGCCTTGTACTTTCTGTACTATAAACCAGAGAACTGTGTGAATCCTCAAAATCCTGAGACCAATGACAGTGAGATTAGGTCTGTGAAACTGCCGAGCTCTTTTTCTGTGAAATTTAATGATAATTTACTGAATCTGAATTTGAAGTACTACATTAATATGTGTATACCATTAGGACAGTTGACTTTTTTTTCAATGCATAGATTTGTGTTTTACAAAAATGTTCT